>JALPQD010000009.1:13734235-13771735 GCA_023101885.1 Typhlomys cinereus
CCCCCTCCCCCTCACTCCTGCCCCCTCCCCTCCTCCTCCTCTCCATCCCCCAGTGCCTCCCCTCCAATCCTCGGAGAATCCTTTAATGTGCATGCCAGACTCTCCTCTGGGCCCTCCTCTCATAACTTAATCTTGCTATTAATTTACAATCCCTGAAATTACTCCTTCAAAACAGTCTGGTTTGATATGCCTGTTTCCTAAATCAACAGGAATGAATGTATAGCTAAATTATGGTAGGAGAGAAAAAGAAGTTCAGCTATCAGCACCATTCTTGACTTTGTAACTCTATGTGCACATTGCTTTTCGCTTTCAAGTTTTTTTACTCTTTCACTGCTAGAAGTCCTATCCTCAGTCTTCAGTCTCTATTATGTCTAGGCAGAATTGCTTGCAAATTACTTTTTAAGAGAAAGAAAGTGTGATGAGCATTGCTGAAGCCTTGCTTACCCATTTTCTAGATATTTTAAAACCTTTTCAATTTATCTATTATTATTATATTTTAGTAGAGATCATTTGTGTATTACTCTTCCCATTTACAGAAGAGAAAAGTGAATTTCAAAGAAATTAAGTTATGGGCACCACATTAGAACAACAGCCAGGTCTGTGTGACTCCCAAAGTAGACTAAATAGAAACTAGAAACTATCCCAGCTCATCCTCGTCTAAGTAATATATCCTAAGAACAAGTTCTAGTATCTTCAGATGTCTTTCATGAAACCCAGCATTAAGATGCTCCATTAATTCTTTCTATTCCAAATCCCACACAGTTCTGATTTCCTTAGCTATTTTTTTTCCTGAGAGACAAAGTGTATTCATCTACAGTCACTGAATTTCTAGATATGTCCATAATTCTGTGATGCTTTTCTTTCTAACTGACCTGATATTGACCCCAATATTTATTATCCACTGGTAATGCAACCAGTCTAAATTTAAATTTTACTTTTTGATATTTATTTGTTCATTTACTACAAGATGAGGTCTTGTTATGTGATCCATGATGTTGCCTCAGTCTCTGAGTTCTGGAATTAGGCATGGCCACATGATCAGCACTGCTTATTGATTTTTGCTGTTTCTACAACCTTCAAATCAATTTACTAATTATTTAATGCTACTCAATCTTAATGTAAAACACTGAATTCTATGACACTGTCCCTCTTCTCTGGCCCCGTGGTTTCCTACCTTAGAAGGCACTTTCTTCCTCTTGTATTCAGTATCATTCCATTCAGAAAGTCAGGACTTTGGGCTGCAGAGATGGCTCAGGATTAAGCTTCTGCCTTGAAACAAATGACGGAGGTCTTTTTCTGACCTTGGAAGATAAAGCTTGGGAAACCCCAGAGCAAAGCAATAAGGAGGTAGAGCAATCCGTGATTCTGGATGACATCCTTGGACCTCCACAGGCACACATAGTGCTCTCTTCTACACACACACACACACACACACACACACACACACACACACGCATGCCCTCACGCATGCATGCACACACACACACCTACACGTATCCGCACATACATACTCACACATACATACATGTGTGGTTACGCATGCCGCCACACATTCCCACACCTACAGATGTAAAATATGCATATATTTAAAAGAAAAAAATGAATGTTTTATCCTTTTCCCCTATGCTTTCCATTTAAATTTCCATGCAGTAGGAAGTGGTTCTATCTCATGCACTCATACTTTAACGGAACAGTAGACAAATCTTCCCAGTTCCTCGTAAGTAGTCAGTCAGGCCCTACAGACAAGCCAGAAAGGTTGCCTCCCAGGGTCAGTGAAAGGGCACCACAGATGAAGTTCCCTTACATCACAGCTTCGCTTCACTTCCCTTTAACTGTCCCTCACGTCACTGCAAAAATGGATCTCTGTGTGGTATCACGATCTCTCTGGCTCACTCTGACTTTACTCACCAATGAGAGCATTTGACTTCTTCAGAAGGAAACCTTGCAGCTAACTGTGGTCCAACAGCATATGATTGTGACTCATTCCCCAGTCTATGTCACTGACGCGATCACAAGTTATTTCCCCAAACTTTGTAATCAAAAGCCATTGAGCCAAACAGCACTCCACAGCTTCCACCCCCAACAGCTTCAAAAGGAACCTGGTGTTTCCCATGAAGGAGGTTGCTGGATGTCTGGCTAGCATGGTATGGCAGAAAGATTAATAGTCTTCCATTCAAAAAGAAAAAGAAAAAAAAATCACAGTTCTGCCATTTATAATCTTCCTGGACTGGGGAAGTCACTCCTCATCTCACACTTTAATTGTTTCATCCAGAACCTGTACATAATAGAATCCTCCTTTCCTCTTGATTTCTCCAGGAATGATATCTGAGAACACTTACTAAAAAGAGCACTAACAAAAAGAAGGTGCTTCCTAAATGTGCTTTTTAAATTAGATAGAGCTCTGTTCTTTTCTGGTCTTATAGTAAAGAGTCTTGAATCACTCAGATCAACCTTTTTCTCTTAACCATCCCTCAGGATTCTGGGGACTGCAATACACAGATGAAAGGATAGGGCAGACAAAACCTAAATTCTTAATTTCAGGTGTTAGGGATTTGAATAGGACCCCACATCCTATTTTCCCCAGTAACAGTGAAATCTCTGCTTCCACTGTTATGTGAACCAGCTGGGTCAATCTCCTAAACAGATTTTCATCTCCCAAGTTATTTTATCCATCTGAAGAGAATAAAAGAGGCAGGAGGCGTCAGCCCTCTCTATCCCCAGAAGAATCTCCCAATCTCTCTTTCCCTTGGACAAGACACAAGCAGAAGCAGGCAAAACTTCCAAGATGTAGTTTTGTAAGCAACATGCACTTTGAGCTTTCAAAGAACAAAATCCTCTCTTCAATACTCTTATCTAAACTTCTAAAACTTAAAAATTCACTCCCTTAACAGTCAAGACTTTCTATTGTCCCCTGGGGACACTTATCTTACAATTAGTCACATGGTCAACTTGCCTTTTCTCAGGATTTAGCTGCTTGAATCCCAGTCTCTGCTTCTATTGTTTTCTGTTGTAAAATAAATGTGTTTTCAACCCATTATGCACTTAATAATTCTTCATTTTTTAGAGAAAATGAGCCTGAACTCACAAGAGAACAAAATTAAGTTCATCTTTAAAACTCTAAGTTCTAACAACAAAAGACATTTTCAAATTCAAATTATAAATTGCTGGTACACTATTTGCAGTGAAAATGTCCCTGTTAGGAGACATAGTAAACCTATCAGTCATGTATATCTCAATAGGAACAACTTTACGATGGAATGTTTTATAACATCCTATTAAGAACAGGGAAGAAGAGACGTAGACAAGTGGCTGCATGAACAGGAGCTCCGGAAGGAGCTAAAGTCTCTGAAGGGTCAACATCTGCTCCATAACTTCACATTCACACCACCCTATGTGGCAATCAGAATACAGAGCAGTCCACTAAAGTAGAACAGGATCTTCAACTTGGAAACGACTTTCTGGGATAATCTTCATAGTCCAGTACAGGAAATGACCTTAACTACAGCTTTAGCAAATAAAAGTTCAGGAAACCCAATGAAATCAAATTTCCCAATAAACAACCAATTGTTTAACTTCTTATGCCTAGTATACTTATTTGCTGTTATGAGAAATTCAAATTAAGTGAATGACTAGGGTCATTTCCCTGGGTAACCACAGTTCACATTCTTGAAAGACCCACAGACAATAGATCCCTGAGATTTATTGCAATAATCTATGGTACTCAGCTGCTGAATCAAACAGCACAATGAGGTCACTGATTTGTCACTGCGAAAGAAAGGCTGAAGGATGAGACTTAGCATCCATGAGAGAAAAGGACTGCTCATATTTATCCTGCTCTGAGAGAGCGGTGCCCTGCCTGTGTCTTTATGCATTCTTGCATTCAATCATGCTGGAAATACTAGGCAACCGTCATACTTAGGCATGCTGCCTGTCCCTGGAAATAAAGCAGTGACCTAGATAAACACTCTGCATCTGAAGAAAGCCCTCAGTCCTTCAGAGGAGGGGTGAGGGTAGCACTAAATAGCAGTATCCACATTTAATGCAATGGCTATGACTCATAGAGGTGTTCTGAGCTAAGACCCGAGAAGCAGATTGTGTGCCTTCAGCTACCCTGACCTGATTCAGTTCTGGATCTGTGCTAGGGAATGTCAGACACTGTGAGATGAGGAAAAGTGTATTCCCTGCTTTTAAAGGACTTGAGTTTGCTAGGAAAAGTTCACAGAGACAAAGCAAAATAAGGAAGCTAGAAAACAAACACTGGCATCTTTTGTGCCAAATAACACAACTTCACATCAAGGTATTTAAGCTGTTTTTAGAAGGGAAAAGGGAGAGAGGGGACCAGAGTACTTATTAAGTTTGTATGATTGGGAAAATAAATAAATAAGTAAATAATTTTAAAAATATTCCTTTTAAGAATCATTCACATGTGCCATGATGATTTCAAAACTGAGCATTCCACTTTAAATGTACATATTAAAAACAATTAAAAGAAAACTATTGTCTTGAGATGTTTCCTTCCTATATAAAAACATAGGAGCATTTTAGTTATTTCATTCTCTCTCTCTCTTTCTCTCTCTCTCTCTCTCTCTCTCTCTTTCTCATCTTTGGAAGTATTTCCATATAAATTTATTTTGAGAGAGGGAGGAGATCTACGAGTTCTAGATTTTATCATGAGTTTTGCTTCTTTGATCAAAATCATTATAAACTACATTTTGAACATTAGAATCAATGTCCAGGCTAGGTCAGGTTTCAAATTGTAGAGTCGAAGAATAAAAATATAAAAATTAGATTTTTCTAATATTAAAGCTGAGATTTTCTATTCCTCTCAGCCAGCTTTTATGGTGCTGGAAGATACTTAGCTGCTGTGGGACAAAAGATATCAACACTCTTATCTAGCTGTGAATTATAGGAACTACAATATCAACCTGAAAGGCAATATAGACCTGTGTGTGCAATAGTGGCATAAGTGTCATACAAATAACCAACCATCCTCTCATTGTATTAGAGATCACAGGAAAGTACCCTGGTACTGTGAATCTGATGAAAAAAATATCATTGCAGAGGAGGTCACAGGCCCTAGGAAAGAACCTAATATTGCCGGTTAATTGAATTGACATAGCATTAGATAACTGTCTAAATAGCTAGGATTATATCCATCGACAACAGATGCTACTCTCAGTCATACTTAGATACATTTTTCTTTCCAGTGGAGGACTACAAATAGGAGATAATCATGACCATACAAGATACTAAGAATAGTATTGAGTGCTCAGTCCTGAACAACACATTTATACAATTCCCTGTAAAGCTTAGGGAACACTACAGAAGAAGGGGCAGAAAAAATGTAATCAGGGAGACAAGGATAAGGGTCACAAAATTTTTGGGGAAGACATAGCCACTATGACTGCAAACTCACAGCAACTGCCGATGCCTGGATGTGATATTCACAAGAAGGGGTACATCAACAACCAGGCACAGATGGATGGGGGAAGCCTTGAGGGGATCATATTGCTCCCCCTCAAACTATCTGCTGCTAGTAGATTTGAGGAGAGGGGAGTCATTGTCTTCAGTTGTATCCCCACTAGGGACCTCACCAGGCTCAGTGGATAGTCTGTGGTTAAATTAAATGGATCTTAAAACAAACCCAAAAAGTCATGAGTCTGGGGAGGAAGTGGGAAGGAATTGAGAGAGAGTGGGGGTGATTAGAGTGTACTATATACATACGTGAAATTGCCAAAGAGCTAATTTAACAATTCCAAAACATTATCAAAACCTTATTCCACTGTGATTTGCCTTTGAATGCATAAAACCAGCAAAAGCAAAACTGTTCCCTTCTGGGATATTGGTACTGTTCTATTCCCTGTCCTTTGACATCGATCTTTTTACTTATTGTTCTTCATTTTTGGAGTCTTCTTGTTTTCATCCCTATATAGATGACAATGAAAATGAAGCATGAAGCATAAGTATATACTGATTAATCAATGATATGGTGTTGTCTTGGATATAAGATCTTAGGTTGCCCATACTGGCTTAAAACTCACTATGGAGCTCAGGTTGACTTTGAACTCTTGATCTTTTTTGCCTCCAGTTCTTTGCTACCATACCTTTCTTGTCAGTGATTATTCTTAATTAAAATGCATCCAAAAATGGTGTATCTTATTGAGACCAATACTCTTCCTACTTTTTTAAGGAAAAAATATATCTTTTCTTTTTGTAAATATGCCTTTTCTTAAATGCAGCCTTTCCAAGTGTCTAGTTTCATGTTTCTTCCATTATGTAAATAATGTTTGACACAAGCAATTCAGGGGAACAAGTGGATTGTTATCCATGCTCCTGATTTTAGGTCACAGTCCATCACAGCAAGAAGTCATGCCAGTTTCAAAAGGAAAACTGACCACATCTTAGCCACAGAAAGTTTAGCGGTAAAGAACCAATGTTACTTTCTAGTTTGCCAGCTTGCCATGCTGCCAGTCTGCCAACTTATGAACCATCTAGCTCCATCTACTCACCTTCCCAGAGAATGTTCCTACCTAAAATGGACTCCCTATGGCTTACCTTAATTAAATAATACTTTATAACTGTGCCTAAAGGCTCAGCTCTGAAATATCACATTTACTAGGTTAACTTTACCTGAATCTGGAATGTCCAAGTCTCCAGACTGGGCCATCTTGTTTCCTGTTCTTCCAGTCCTATCTCTTAGCTAATGGCCCCACTTAGTCAGCCTTTCCCTAAGGCTGCTAATCCAGAAATCACTCTTTAATAAACCTCTCTCTCTCTCTCTCTCTCTCTCTCTCTCTCTCTCTCTCTCTCTCTCTCTCTCTCTCTCTCTAACTTGTTTTACTTTCTGTTCCTCACAAAACGCTTGAAGTACTGCAACTGACATCAATGAGACCTATGATTTTTCTGGACCCTGCATTGGTTGCGTAGAACTTCTGGCTGGTCTCTTCAAGGCTCACTTACCCAACTGATGTCTACAGAAGACTCCACTCCACCCCAGCAGATCATCCTATTTAGTAGCCAGGGACCATTTCCTTCTTTGAGGTCTCACGTATTGCTGGGTTGCCTTTCTGCCATAATAAAACATAGCAGTCAGTGTTCCATGGATCAAAAACCAAAGCAGCAAAGTCTGAAATCATGGGCTTTACTTTCTTAACAACACTTAAGGTCTCTTAATCTGATCAACCCATGCATGTTAAGGATTTTTTTCTCTCATTAGAATGCATTTGTGTGCATGGTGATGTGGATCTGTCAGCAGAGTATCTGTCTAGCATTTGTAAGTCCTACCTATCTATCAGCTTTCCTTAGCACCAGATAAAAAGATATGGTACCTCCTGCCTGTAATTCCTGTACTCGGGGGAGACAGGAGGATCAGAAATTCAAGGTCCTACTCGGTTGCATATCAAATTTGAGGCCAGACTTTTAACTTCCATGTCCCCAAGATCTAAAGTATCTCCTATGTCTGAGTAGCAGCTTTACAAACAACTACTGGATGAAAATAAGAATCAGTCTTAATCCCTTGCCTGGTCCTGTGAATTCAGTGTTCTAATTGGCCAGTCCCCAGATGCACACCAACCTTCACAGGGATCCTGTAATGGCCTCTCACCAATGTCCCTTGCTGGGGTTCCTCCGTGGCTCCATTTCTCCTGTAAATCAGAAGAACAGAGCTCATCTTTGCATTTCATCACTTTACAACACAGTGACTACTTCCTTGCCATCAACAAAATACAATCTTAAGCTTTCGCCATGCCGGTCAGAGCTGTCATGACAGAATCCAAATCTCTCTGGACAACCGTTCATCTCAACTTCTTCCTCCCTACCTCCAAACAATAGGGCTTGGTGTGCACCCACCTGTCTTCATAAAGCACCTCTGCAAATGCTGGAATATTCTTAACTTTAAGATTTGGCAATTGCCCTGCTTTTTTAGACAAATATGTTTCTCCTTTCCTCTTAGTTTCTTGGAAATGTTAACCAGGCTAAATAATTGTTTTCTTATACAACTATGCCCTTCTTCCCCACACCATCTCTAACAAACGCTTATCTTCCTGTGGTTTTTCTTTCTCTTTTAATTTCCATATTAATCTCCAGGAAAGGTGACACAAAGTTGATGCTGAAATAAATGATAATTAAAGAACTACTCCCAAGGATAAGACACCTCAGTGTCCTTATATGATAACAGACAAAGTACCACAACGTACACCAAACCAAAGAGTACATTTGACCCAGGCATTGTCAGTGACATAAATGAGAAAGATAATATGCCAGCCTCTTGTCATATATATTAAAACTTTAGGCTGCTCTTCTTCAAGCATCAGCATCAGAAATCCAGGCAAACTAATTTTCAAGTGGATATGTCTTTTACAGAGAGGTGTCCACTAAGATAAGTGATTGTAGGAAAGTTTTATGGATGGTTTTTCCTATTCATGTATTAGTCATAGAACCTTAAAGGGTAATTAATGAACTTGAGAAGCCTGAAGGTGGGTTTTTTTGGCCAATGAGTCTTAGAATCTTTTTTCTGCCCTGCTTTCATGAAAAGTCTGCTCTCGAAATGGTGGAAACCAGAGATTCCCAGAGTAAATAAACAATTCTTTTCTAGAATGTTTTTTCCCTCATCAAGGCCAAAGAATTGCTAGATAAGGATGTATTATTTTGTTCAATGACATAAGAAAGGCTTCTTGCACTCTGGTAAATGTGAACCCTTCTGGAAACATTTGAGCTAATGTTGACATAGTCCTAGTTCTTACCACACTGTGACATTTCTGGTAACTCCCTTATTGTGATATTTTTAGTGCAAGGTGTGTCAGATATCCTAACTACCTACCATGACCTTTCCAACAGAGATTCATGGGTTTGCCCTCCACTCCGCAGCTGGCAGTCCTCAAGTGCAGTGTTTAGCTGTACTCTTTCTGTTCTGACCCAGGACGTGGCATTGGCAGGAAAGCAGAGCACTGGCCCTTCCACTATGAAATTATTCTCCTTGGTCAAGGACTATCAGACCCCAAGGGAGCAGTTTGTGTATTTCTTGCTCAGTGAAACAGTGAAACTTTTTCCTCATACAGTTTTTTTTGAATTACATCAACTAGTATTGACCTTGTAAGTACTGAGTTCCTTTCTGGCTCTGATTTCTGCCTCTGTAATTATCAAAGAAGAAACATTCTTTCTATATTTTTCAACAAGCATATGATTAAGTTAAATATGATTTATTTTTCTAAGGAAAACGGCTTTAATTAGCATCTTTTGGCCTTGATTATTCATAGTCATAAGCATAAAAATGTTCACAATAATACTGAGAGTTTCTATATGGCCTTTTTCTGCTCTGTAATTCTATTGCCTGCCCTCCTCCTAGGATGAAACTTAGTTTTGGAAATTGGTATAACTTTTTCATTAAGGCAGACACAATATTACCGCAATGCAACTGAAATGTAATCTATGAACATGGCTAATGTGTCTTATATTTGCTTTATGGTAATGTGACAACATGTGCTTCATTTCACAAATTGATACCACCTTCTGATCATGGTCTTGACACTAATCCTTGTCCTCCTTTTCCACTGAGTCCAATCAGAACTGAAATCAGACCCAAGTATCTTCTTTAATCAATGGCTTCTGATGCCATGCCCTAGGGAATAGATGGAGTATGTTCCATACAAAATCTATTTGTTATTCTTTTCTTTACTGTGTGAGTCACTTCCCAACTCTAAACTAGAAGGGGCTAGTTCATGAGGTCCGAATCACCTTTAAAATAAAATGCACCTTGGTCAATACAAAACAATTAACAAGTAAAAACAGGAGCAAACAATTAGGGCTTGAGCTTAAGTTGCACTAAGGATATTAATAGACTTAAGGGAAATCTATCTAAAAGAGATGAACAAATTTAAGCTCCCATAACAAACGTCAGAAATATCCAATTAGTCACCATTCACCATGATCGACAACAGATAAACACTGAGACTAAGACAAAACTTGAACCCTTTGATATTGTGATATTAGGGCTTTTCCACACATTATATGTGAACTTCCTCTGAATTGCTTGACCCTCTCTGATCTAATTCTGCAATCACCATGACACTTTCCAATTATAATTTCTCAGCTCTTTTTGGTGTTCCCTGGAAAACCAACAACAACAATCCCTTGTGATAGATAATTTCCACTTCAAACAATAAGATGAGGAAACAAACCATGCTTTCAGAAAGGGAAGTTGGTCTGCAATCTGTCCCAGACTGGTTTTTCTTTTTATAAAATAAATATGCCACCAACTACATTTACACAAATACTTCAATATCTTTTGAATTTAGTTACTAGGGGCATTCCCCAACTATTTTCAGTCATCCATCCACGGAGCTTACCTTATAAATGGACACCCTGGATTCCTGTGGTTGGAGGAGACCCTGTGGCAGAATGTATTCATGAATTGAAGCAATGCATGGTTTTTGAGCTAGAAGATCGAATTGTCCATTTGAGACTTTGCAGACCTTTCCTTTCTCTGTCATACTGATTTGACAACATATGAAACATGTCATGGGTCAGAGGAGGAGGACACTGTGAGAAGAATGTTATCATGTAGCTCATCTCAGGGAGAATTAATAAGAATCAGTTAATGTGTTTTACTGAAACTGTTGGACATATATTCAGATTTTATTGACCCACAGTCAGTTATTATCATGAAAATGAACCACTTTTAAGTCCAGCAAGCTGTGAAAGTTCTGTGTCACATGGAAAACTGGGGGCCTGAGAATAATGTAAAAACACATTAACTTCGCTAAATACTTACAGTCTCTCGCCCAGCTGTATTTTCATCTTATGAAAGATGAAATGAACATTCCATGACTTTCAGCAACTTGCCTATAGATATATAATTAATTAATGGTGCATGAAAATTTCATATGTGGAATTTGGCTGCAGAAATCACCCTCGCACTTTTTTAATGTTAAACAACATTTTTTTTATTCTTTTAGTGTTACATACACAAATATGATTGCTGTATTTTCACATCTTAATTCCCAACTCCATTATCCCTCCCCTTCCCCTTAGAATCCTTCCTCTCCCCTGCCAGATTCTTTCCTATTTTAAAATTCATTTGCCTGTGCGGCACACTGGGTTTCATCTGGTTGCCTTTGATGACACATGCCTGAGTGTTGTCACTTATTCTAAAAGGTTTAAGCATATGATGGAATGGTTTCAAAAGATAATACTTTGAAGAATATGTGATGCGACCCTGCTGGATAAGATACTCCACTCAAGACAAGGCTGCAAAACAATGAGATTTGACCTTACCTGACCTGCACAATGGCCGACATGTCAACCATACCCCATACACTAGAGAGGATCTCAGGGGAGATAATTTCAGACAGTAGATCCTTAGAGGCAAGGATAGACAAATGTAAGGGAGTTCCCATATCAGTGGGCAGCCCAAGCAGGGGTCCCAACACAGCACCAAAGTATGCCACAGAGTCCTGAACCTCCACTAGAGCAGATGATTCAAAGGGAACTTTAGGACCTATATAAGCTAATAGACAGGAGAGTGGGAGGAGCAGATGGGAAACACCAAGAGAGAGGATGAAGGGAAGGTAAGGGGGATTGGAAGGAGGAAAAGAGAGAGAGAAAGGAAAGGATAGGAGGACAGAAGGGGGAAGGGAGGGACGAGAAGAAGGGGTAAAATACCTACTCATTAAGGTTGTATAATTAGGTAAAATAAAATAATTTAAAAGGGAATATGTGATGCAAATGTGTTGTGTTTAAATCAGATACTTAAGGATCTGACAGAATTGTTTTTAGGTTATTTGAATATTTTCTCCATCTCATGCTTCATCAGTTAAATTAAAATTGCTTCCTAATTGTTTTTCTATTCCTATTTTATTCAGTAATGTCCATGAAACCTCTATTAGACAAGTTAAAAGAGAACGTTATTGCCTTTTAGAATTTTTAAAGAGTCCAATCAGTAAGTAGATAAATAACCAAATAGCTCAAGGAAACACACCTCTATGTTCTATATCACAAAGTGGTCTGAGCCTTTCAAATTACTAGGTTATAAACTACCTAGCCAATGTTATATAAACTATTGCTTTGATCAAAAGGAAGTGACTGAATCATTTGTGATGGCTTTCTCTCTTTTTCTTCCTTTCTAATTGTAAACAATAATGATTAAATTCTAAATACCCAGATGCTTCATCAAAGGGAGCAAGAAGTTTCAACACGTTAGCCTATCGGAGACAACTCACATTCAAATCATCACATTTTTTCTGTTGACCCTCACAGCCTCAGATATTGAAATCTTTAGCTGAAGTTTGGGAAGGTAAGAGGCACCTTTAGGAGGTGGAGTCTTGGCTAGAGGAAGGCATGTTATGGGGATCAGGCTTTGGGTGGGGCAGCCTCTCCCCGCTGCTGCTGGTACTCTGTTCTTGCAGTTTGCTGCTTCCTCTCTGTGCCTCCATGAGGACTACAGTACCTGAGCCATCCCTAGCTTCTGCCACCTGCCATGCCTTTTGCACCATAATAGACTATGCCTCCCCTTTGAAGCTGCAAGCTGAATAAATCTCTCTTTTCTCTATTTAGGTTGCTTGAGTCTCAGTGTTTTCTCACAGTATCAAAAAGAAAGGTGTCTTATCTGTGCAATGAGAACAACGCAGCACCACAGCACAACCTCAGTAAGGGCAAGGATATTCCTTCGTCTCAAGAGAGAGGGTGGGAGAGGGACAAGGTATAAACATGTGAAGTTGCTATATGATGGTATCTCACAATGGTGGTTTCTCACTCGTTAGCCCTCAAAAGGCATTTAAAGTTAAGCTGTCTCATGGAAAAACCAAGAATAAAGAAGTACGGACTCTCTAAGTTGCTATAGAATGTATAAAAGGCAATGAATGTGAATCACTTGGCACTGACTGCAGTAGTATGTTATGACTGCCACCATGAAATACCAAAGTTGGGGAGCTTAAAGCTTCAATGACATAAGGTTATTTTCTCAAAGTCCTGGAACCTAGACATCCACGATCAAAGAATCAGCCTATCGTCTGGCTAGTAGATTCCAAGTATTCTACATATCTTCATATGACCACTCCTTTACATGCATCTCTGTATCCCTAACTCTTTTTGAGCTAGAGCTCAAAATGACTGTGTATTTCTTAATTCATTTATTTCGTTAAGAATTTATATATTTCTTCTTTTTTGAAGACCTTATCTCCAGATATAGTCACATTCTGAGGCAATGGACACTTTGAGATAAAAACTATGAGTTGAGGAAGGAGATAACAATCTGTCCCATAAAACTGAACTATAGAAAACAATGCTGTCTTTTTACTGCTACAGTTGATGTTCTATTATCATTATTAGATAGCTAATTGAATAATTTATCAATTTCAAAAGTCATTAAGACACTAATATGAATAGGCTGTTAAAAGTAGGCTGTTTTCATACATTTTCTTTCACAATCTGGGGGAGAAGGGGGAATGGCATTTTTGGTTATAATGGCAATGACATTGTGTTACAGGCCACACCGTGTGACTAGAAAACAATCTTAAGTGCAAGTTTCTGTGGCTTCCCACATTAGTGAAAGTACTAATGGAGCCAAGGTCAGAGTTCAATCACTGTTTAGGCCAATGGCCTCATTTTGTTCCACAGTTGCAGAATTTACCCGGTTTCAGTCAGGTCACTTCACAAATAAAGACCATTGTTTCCTAATGGAAACAGGGCAACAGGGTGTACATAGATCAGCATTCATCTGCGGACATGGCCGGAGAAAGAACCCAGAGTTTGTGCACTTCTCTAAATGACTAAGTGGTTTCTTATCTCATCTCCTCTTCAAAGATGCAAAAAATGTACAAAAGCCACTGATTCCCAAGGAGGAGCAATGATTAGAGAATGGAACTTAACTTTGATTTTCTCCCTCTTACTTAAATCACTTGTGCTAGAGTAGAGCGAAATTGTGGGTATATGTGGAAATATTGAGTGGCCCACCACTTCACTTTGTTCCTGTGATTTCTTAGATGATACCAAAGCACCTAGTTCTGGGAGGACAATGGAGAATAAAGACATGCCCATATTTTCAAAGTACAGATACGCATGCTTTATTTTCCTCATTACAAAATCAAGAATGCAACTACATTTTGAAAATGGTTTGATAGTGAGGGTAAATGCTTAATGGGAGATGAGCAATGAGAGAGCAGGGTAGAGCACTGAATGGGAGAGGAATAACCAACAGGGAAGCTGCTTGCTTTATGCTGCTGTCTGTATGACACAGACAGAGAAAACTGACTGACTACATTATATGTTTCTTTAAAAATACAGGTTTTTTTAGGGAAAAAAAAAAAGTGTACAGGGAGGTGCCCTAGAAAAGGATACACAGAAAGGAGAAAGAAAGGTATGACTCGAAACTGCCTTGAGATGATACCTTCCCCCAGAAACCCCAGTCAATTAAACAAAACTCCCAGGTGTTTAAACAAAACCAGATGTGTGAGGGCTTCAGAAATGCTGCTGGTCAAGGAGGTCCCAAAGCCCCTAAACAATGTAGGCTTTAGTCGCTGCTCTCAGTTGCTCACCAGAACCTGATAGCAAGACTTTATTGACAAAACTGATCAAAGAACATGGAGGGGGAAAAAAAGTCTGGAAATGACCTGGAATCTTCCTTCCTGGTGGCTATCATCATAATAGAGTTTGCTATACAGACTGTGGGGGTGAGGGGGGGGGGACAGAAAAGCAGTCAAGGGCTTCACCCAGCTGTGAATTCTGTGCACTACAACAGCAATGGTCCTGGTCAGATGTACCCCCTGCTGCAATAGTGGTGAGAATGCTTGCAGTGCCCTACTGCTTGATGATTAGATTTAAGGTCTAAATTTAAGTAGAAAACTCACGCCTTGTACTTCAAACCGAGCCTGTGGATGGAGAGATCCTATGCTGTAGTGTTACAGGATTTCTGTCCAGGTTCTTGCATCCCATTGGATGGTTTAAGTAAAATTTACTGAAAAGCAGAAAGGAGAATCAGGGGGAGCCAGAGGGGAAGCAAGACAGCTCAAAGCTCAAAGCTTTGGATCCTGGGTGCCCCTTTTCTGAACTTTTAGGGGATCAAAAATGGAAACTTTCTGTTGGTTTCCTCTCTGACCTTTGATTGGTGGTTCCTGGTAGAGCCAGGTTTGAAAGTCCTGCTGGTGGGCTTTGTGGCAGACCACCTGATGTGCTGAATTCAATGTAGGCTTTCCAGTGTATAGCTTTCCCCATATCCAGGCTGCCTTTCACATAAACTTGTGGCATTGCTTAATGTCCTCTGATCTCCTATTTTCATTGCTTAGAAAAAAATCTATCTCCATTAATAGGGCATTACAAACTACTGTTGTTTTGCTCTATGGACTTGCTCTCAAACTGCCTTTTAAATACTTACATACATAGTAAGTACAGCTCTCAGCCTTTGACCACGAAACTTCCTTTTGTAAAAGTGAATAATATAGAGAATCATAACTGGCTAAAGTGCAGAGACTATGTGACTGTGGGGGTACTTGACCCTAAACAAGACAACTATGTCATTCCCATGCCTCAAGTCTCAGAGAACGTTGCAAAGGGGGGATAGTAAGAATCCAAGAGCCAGAAGCTTGGGAGGGGTGCCGCTAAATAGTGTTTTCTGGACATGACAGGGTTGTTACACCCATGTACTTACTGCAGCTGTGTTTACTTCAACCAGACCTGAGAAGTGATCTGTTAACATTTCACCAAGGCAGGAAGAAGACCGCAGGAGGGACCACTCCTCCCTAGAGACTGAGGAGGACGAATGCTGACTGCGGAAGTGGAGTTTTCTTAGTGGTTCACATAGTGCTGTGTCATGCTTGCTCCTTGCAAATGTCCAGGTGCATGTTCCTACCATGTGAAACACTACAGTGGGTTGCACACATATACAAAGACATGGAACTCAGTGTGTGGCACAGAAGGAGACTGATGCTCTAAGCAAAAGGCTTCCAGTGGGAGAAAAATGGGAGATAGGATCAAGCATGATGGTATGAAAACTTTTAAAATTCATTGTATACATGTCTGAACTGTCGAAAATTTTCTAAAAGAGAAAATGATTTTCCTATGCTTAAGAGGAACACAGGAAAGGGTTCAGGGAAAAGCCACTGGGTCCTTGTACGTCATCAGAGAGGAGGGCCCAGAGGAGAGTCTGGCATGCACATTAAGGGATGCTCCGGGGATTGGGGGGGAGGCAATGGGAGATGGGGAGGGAGGGGTGAGGGGAGGGGGAGCAGGGGGAGCAGGGGGGGAGGGGGGAGGAAGAGGGAGGGAGGGAACCGGTGTACATATTAAGTTTGTATGAGCGGAAATAATAATAAAAAATGGGGAAAAAAAGAAAGTGATTTGCTATATAATACACACGGAAGAAAGGTTTATGGACATTCCACAGCTTACCTCCAAGATTCTTAAATCACTGTAGTTTGGAAACACTAACATTTACATGGGAATTGCTAATAAAGAAAAGAAAATTCAAAGAGATGATTCTCTACCTTGTCACTGAAAATCAAGTGAATATTTGAATGTGTCCCTTCTGTCACCTTACTCTTATTTATGAAATTATATGAATTAAAAATAGAAGTACCATTAGTGAAACTGTGTCTTCATGACAGTTTCTTGGTTTGGGTGGGACCACTAGAAGAAAACAAGTCATTGAAATTTTTGGAAGCCATAGGGATTTTTTTCTTAGATATTATTGTTTTACATTTTATGATCCTATCTACTTCTAGAATTTCTTAATTCCATGATTTGGATCTCTTCACAGAGTTTCCTACCCCCCTCCCCACGCTGTGGTTTGAGTATGGGCAATGTCCACAATTAAGTTCCACATTAAAGACATGGTCTCCTTGTGACACTATTCTCAGATGGTAAGAGCCTGTTGGAATTTAGGTCTGGTGGGAGTCCTTTAGTTACTGAGGGATCTGACCCAGACATGTATTGTGAGTACTTTCCTGTCCTCATCTCTCTATACCTAGTTTGAGGTAGACTAGTATATTGGTGTACTAGACAAGACACATGGTGTCCCCATCAGATATCCACTACAATGTTACTCTGATGGAAACTGAGGCAGCATCTGCTCTATGCCTTTGACCTCCAAAACTTTGAGTAAAATAAGCCTCTCTATTTCACAGATAATTGCCTCAGACACGTTATTGCAGTAATGTAAACCTGGCTAATACAGTCTCTAATGCAGACCATGAAGCAAATACCCTTAGGGTCTCTTGAACAAAATGTCCGTTGGAGTCACAGCCACCAGATTTCATTACCACAGTAAATGGTAACCTTCTTGGATGGCTCCAAGCTTAATGTGGTTCTGCAACTCATCCACACTCCGATGACCTTCAAATTTGGACAAGCACATCAAAGTCTTTGAAGCAATTAACATAAACCTCATATTAAAAAAAAATATGCTTAGCAACAGATCAGAACTCAAGGCAAACTGCCTTTGCCTCTATGTAATTAAAGCAGCTTTTAAGGAAATCTAATTTGCTATAAGCATAAATATCATAATATCATATTCAAAGGAACTTGTCCACTGTAAAAACTCAGACACGAATTGATCAAAGACACTGTTCAGTGATTTCACTACTTTGCACAAATATAATGTTGAGATTTTGCATAGACCACAGGGGCTACCTATGTAACAAATGCTTTTATGAAATCATTCATTTGTTACAAGATTGCAAATAGACAAAGAGACAGAGGTTCAGAGAGATTAAGTTGTTTGTCTAAATACCACACATAGGGCTGGGGAGATAGCCCAAGTGTTAAAGCCTTTGCCTCCTAAACAGAAATGGTGACAGCCTCTGCTTCAGGCCCTACAAAGACAAAGTCTGGAAGTGCCATTTATCATCTTTCTTGCACTTCCACAATTGCCCTGTCTTTTCTATTTTGATAATTTTTAAATTATGCATGAACAAATATCACGTGGCTAGAACTCAAAGGATCCATTGCTATTTCACACCCAGCCACTCGGCAGCTCTTTGGCTTGTGTCTATTTTGAGTGCATACAGTTCTGTCCCAGATGATTGGGAACAAATAATGATTGTCCTCAAGCTATCAGGAAACTAGGAGTTAAACACTGAAAGTTATGAAAGTACTGTCCAAAGAAATTCTTAAAATTTAGACAGCTCTAATTCCATAAATATAAAAAGTATTCTTTCTGCTATTTACAAGCAAGACAAGACAAAAATTACTAGACAAAGGAGGGAATTATCATGATAGTGTTACATATGCTTATGAAATTTGAATAAATTAATCTAAGAATGTATTTTATAGAACAAAGCAGAACTTACTATTTAGTATTTGTTGTTCCTGATTCGTCCAAAGAATATTGTTATTGTCAAGAAGTTTACACTGAAATTAAGGATGCTACAAGAAAATCTCTGAATATTTGTTTATTTGATATATTTGTTTCCAAGAAAATTTTTGTCTTTTTATATCCAGAGATGAAGAGTAAGTAGCCACTGAAATTTTCAGTAATGGTAGAAAAAAATGCAAGATATCAAACATGCATCAGTGGGTTAGAATAAAGAGCCTAAAATAACTGTCAAAAAAAGTCAAGTAATTTTTGACAAGAGTACTAGGATGATTAATTTTATTATACTTAAGTTTCCTAGACATCTGATAAAGCATTGCTCTGGGTGTGGCTATAAGGTTGCTTCAGGGCAGAATTAACTTCTGAATGCATAGACTGGCTAATGTGAATTGTTCTTAATGTAGATATCTCTTATCCAGTTAGTTGAGCTGAAATCTAATGGTTTGTGGAAGGGAAACCTCATGAGCAACTCAATAGGCTATGTAGTTGACACAACTTCTAAGCAAAGTTAGAAAATCACCTTGGCTCCTTCTAACTACTGATAACAAAATGTGACAATAAAGAGAGACTAAAGGAATTGATAAGTTCGAAGAGGAGAATTGAAAATTTCTCAGGCTATCCAATGTTACAAAAAGTAGAAAGTTTAGCTTGAAGAGAGCACTAAAGATGTAACTGAACATTTGGTAAAGGAGTCCAAAGATGAGAACGATGAATTTCATTATCCATCTAAACTGAAGCCCTGCCAGTTAACATAAAGACGATGGTAGTAGTAAAAGGGCCACAACTGTCACTGAAACAACAGCTGCCAAACTTCAAAAGGTTCCTGGTGTGCTTGCTGGGAGAACATGCAGCATTTGACAGCTGCTGCCGCTGGCACAGCAAGTTCAGGGGACAGGCACTGTCCAACATCCACAGTGGTGACATCTCCAACAATAGTTTCAATAGAAACCAGCCATGGCAATGTCAGGACAGCTTCGGAAAAGTGACCACAACAATTCTGGATTCAAAGGTCACTGGAGTAACTGAAGAGCAAGGAGTAACTGAAAACAGACAGTAATTCCTAGGTGAGTAGACTGTAGGATCCTTCTCTGGTAGAAGTGACACTTTCTTTCTCTCCTCCAGGTGTGACTGTGCTCTCTCTCCATTCTATAACTCGTTTTCATGGACTTAGTCAAATAGAGAACAAATAGAGGATCAGTCTTATTAGATTGTTCCTCAAAGGAGGAAGAAAAAGAAGGCTGCTCCCTGTCTTCAAAACTGTCCAGGACTCCACCACTCCCAAGGCTTCTGTCTCAAGAAAAGAAGCTCTAGCAAAACTGCAAAGAAAATCAACAAACCACAATCCAGAACTTCAGAGACTCTATATCAATCACATAGAACTAGGCCAGCCTAATCTCTCCCCATCCTGGAGCTCAGGGACATTTGCGGAAGAGGGGGCGGTAAGATTGTAAGAGCAAAAGGATGGGAGGAACAACGATTTGCAAGATTCTCAACAATAGTTGGGGCCAAAGCAATCATAATGGGACTTTGCATGCCCTGCGCAATGTCCAGCGCACTGTTGCCCTCATAAAGTCTAGCATCTGTTAAGGGCACTGGATCCCTGGAGGCAAGGGATTGACAGCCACAGTAGTGCTCCTATGCTTAAGGGGAACAAGAGAAAGGGCTTATGGAAATGCCACTGGGTCCTTATATGTCATCGGAGAGGAGGACCCAGTGGAGAGTCAGGCGTACACAATAAAGGACTCTCTGGGAATTGGGGGGGAGGCACTGGGGGATGGGGAGGGAGTGGAGGGGGAGGACAGGGTTGGGGGGACGAGGGGGGAGGGAGGGAACTGGTAAAAAAATTTTAAAATATATAATTACATTTTTAATAAAAAAAAAGAAAGGAAGCTCTCTGAAGACCAGAGCTCCACAGGCTCTTGGAGAGAATGCATTTTGGTCCTAGACACTGACCACTGCCCCTACTCTCCATTAGGACTGCTCTCGGTCGGCACTCCACACCTGGCTGAAGAACACATCTGTGAGACTGTGACTCTTCTGGGTCGAAATACCTTCCAGAGCTATAACATCCATGTCAAGCTCTCAGGTACTACCCCATGCCTGCAAAGAGTTCAAATCTCTCTGTTCAAGCAATCACTTCCTCATGACAATGTGTTTGCAGTGTGGTAACTTCCAATTTGCATTGTTCCTCCTGTGCAAATGAAGTTTCTTCTACTTTCTTTATCCACCTACTCCATTCTTGGAGAAGTGAGATAAGAGAAATTGATCTTCAGGATAAAATGAAGAAGGACTGCCCAGCTGCCTTCATCTTAACAGAATGGGACAAAAATCTCTGTCCCATTTTGACTGAAAGTGTGTTTTGTTTTGTTTTGTTTTCAAGAAAAGGGAACAATGACTTTAAAAGTGATCCCAGGGCATGAAATTGATTTTAAGGGGACAAACAACTTCAGTCAAGTCTGAGGATAGAAACACTCCAATAGACCCTTTGGATTTGGGCTACTTAGAGCTGTGGCCTTGCCCAGGAAAATTCTAGGCTACATCTATCTCCTTGCCAGTGTTTCGGGAAAGTTGCTGTCCTAATCAGTGCAGAAACCAAGAAGCTAGACAAAGAGTATTAGTCTGTGGCCAAAAGATTTCTTGTGATGTTTAGACTTTCAGGGGACCCCATTCCTCCTTCTTTCTTTATTATTAGGGGGTTTTTTTTGCCTTTTTGTAATAAGAATGTATATCTTATGATCATTCTGGACATAATGTATGCATTTTCATGTGGAAAGCTCAAGAATTTTGACAGGCTAGGCCAAACATTATGGACTGGGTATATTCTAGAAAACGCATGTCAAAAGAGAGCAAAATTTCTAATAAACCACCCTCTCCAGGGCAGAGAAGTCAGAGAGATAGGTTATTAGACTCAATTTTATGTAACATAAATTTAATATGCAGGAAAGTATTCCTTTCCTTTCAGAGCTGTGGGGGGATTTAACCAGAAGGCAACAAAGCTCCATTCAGTACTCAAAGGCAGCGGTTGGCCTCTTTTTATTTCCTTTCGCCGAAGATATTTAACAAAAGTGTGATGTCACACAGCTCTTTCTGAGCTGAATAATTGTTTGATTCCATGGTGACCTTAACATTTGAATTCACACTCCTACTCAATGGGTGGCTTTTTCCAGAACAAAGGTTTTTTTTTTTTTTAAATGTATTTGCTACAAAGCACAGTGAGAAATGAGAAAAAGAATATGCACTGGTTGAGGAGAGTGCCCACGCAGAAAAATTAATAATATGGTGACTTATAGATGAAGCATACCGGGTAACTCTGCTGACTGCATTATAAATCATAATTAGATATTTAACCCCCAAGGATCAACGAGCCACATTTGGGCACTTTGTTTTATAAAACTCCAATCTATGTGTCACCATTGAGCATGGGCATAAAGAATTTTCTCTTGGTTTAAAGTTATTGCCAGTAGGTCAAGCAAGAGGAGAAATACAGGGAAGTACATATAATATATATATAACTCAGGACAGGAGGAAGGGTTTGATTTTTTAAATTTGTTTCATTTTTAGAAAAGAAATCAAAAGTGTAAAAAAATTTTTTTTCTGAAAGTGTGCTACATGTGCCACAGCAGGACCTTGCACCTGGCTCCTTACTGATATTCTGAGGGATCTGGCTCCCAGACAGTTCAGATCTATTTGGCAAGTACAGGTGGGAATCAGGCTATAGTCTTCAGCCTTGAACCTGGCTTCCAAAGAGCCTGCTGCAATGCTAGAGACCTCAAACCAACTGTGCCAAACGCCAAGGTACTTACCCACAAGTCTCACTTTGCCTAGAATATAGACAATAGCAATTCCTTGTAGGGAGATTCAGAATTCCCTCCTGTAATTTGATCTCCATCCTCTGGGGCCAAGAACTGGCAGAGCCATTAGACTGCCACCTGGAGTCCTGTTCCCTTGAAGCACACTGCCTGGTGATGAGCATCTTCTCTAAATTCCTCTACATATTCATTTATGCCTGTCTTTTCAGCCCTACCAACCTCATAACCTAAACATCATCATTTCAACTTTACAAACCATTATTTTATTATCATTGTATTAATGAATCTTATGACATTCCATTTCAAAAAGTGGACTAATTAGCCTCCCTGCTGAGGTGCTAAGTAACTTGCACTTAACTCAAGTTAAGTTAGGATAAAATTATCTGACGCTCACTATAACCACAGTGAACAACATTCACACTAGGGCCTGGATCCAAGCTTTTATTCAGAGCTGGAGATTGGACTGCGCCTAAACCCTCATGCATTCGGGAAGATGGAATCTGGCCTGTCGCCATGTAGCTCGGGTGGGCTGAGATAAACTCTCTCTTCCTGGTGTTCTCCTCTTGCCTGACACATGGTCTCCCAAGCTTGAAAAGCTTACCACATGGTGTTTTAAGACAAAAATCATAACTTACCAAGATAAAGGAGCAGATGCAAAAACTGAAATTTTTCAGGAAGAAGTTTCTGAAGGAATAACATGATGCTAAGCCCTGGGATCCCAGAAGTCTCTCTTTCTCTCTCTCTCTCTCTCTCTCTCTCTCTCCTCTCTCTCTCTCTCTCTCTCTCTCTCCTTTCTCTCTCTCTCTCTCTCTCTTCCCTCCCTCCCTTTTGTCCTGCAGATGAGATACCAGCAATTCTCCATTTTGCTTTTGTTCAACAAAATTTTTCCAGTGTGACCAACTCTCCAAGAAAGCTATCTTTCTCCCTTTCACCTCAGTAAGTTGTCAGATTTGACAAAATTGACAAGATACTGAACTGAATAGGATAGTGATGTCCTCCAAAATAAGCAACAGAAGCCTGTTGCAAACAAATTTCAGGCATTATTGAGATGATTGGACTCCCCACCATAGATGTGCTTAGTGTTTGTGTGGACTCCAAGAGCCCCAGTGAAAACATAAAATATGAGAGTCAGTATGTCAGATGTGACACCAAGGGAGATCTGATAACTGCCCCAGACAATGTTCTAAAAATATAAACTATAAATTAAAATAGACCCAACAAATACCATGCCATAAACTTAAGTACAAATGGACATTTTTAAATGGGACAAAAAGAAATAGAATCTTACCACAGAAAAAACTATTCAAACTGTATAAATAGATTTTTTTAGGTTGGGAGATGAAATTATCTCTTTTTAAAAGCTAAGTGGCAAGTCGAGGGAAGATAATTCTCCTTTTAACCTCCTAGCTGACTCATTGCCAGGAGGGAGTGATGATGTCAGTTTGCAACAGAACCACCCACAAAGAAGATACAAATCAGTAAAGAATAATGGCTTGCATAGGAAGTGAAATAATAGATCATGTCTAAACTTTTTCCAACTGCACCATATTACCTAAACTACTCTACCAGCAAGGTCAATGAAGATACTAGATAAATAGTAATACTGCATTACTGTTAATATCGTGTTGATTGCACAGAAGGGGGGGAGAGAGAGAGAGAAAGAGAGAGAGAGATACAACTGCCATGGGCAGCACCCAAAAAGGATAGACAGGCAAATGCCAAAGGTTCGATTTTTTCTCTGAGTCTCTACCCAGCCCTGGACACCTGCCTTGCTCCAGCGACAGCACAAAGGCAGAAAGCAGATGACAATGATCCTTAGCACTTGCTCAGGATGTGAAAACTGGTAGGATTCTTCACCAACCAGCAGTGTGAGAAAAAGAAGTAATAAGGCCTGAGATTTGGAAGGAGATGTCAAGGAAAGTTGCCTGTTCCCAGCCTGGATGGGAGTTTGAAGTGTAGGAAGATTCTACTGAGAATTCATATTTGCAAGGTCAACCTCATGTAGATTTACAGCTGGAAGATTCCTTACATGAATATATACAACCTCAACTGGATTTCCTCTCTGTTATCTTCAAAGTCTCTGCTAGAGAACAAAATAGAAAAAGATGATTCAAATATCAAGGTTGAAGGACATGGAACTAGCTATGGAGAAAATAAGTAAATGGGGGTGTTACAGAAATTTTCTGGAATAATTCCTAGACACTAATCAGGATGGTGAAAGGAGCTTTATTCACCTGTCTGGAGCTGATTTCACTCTCCAAGGACTCCAGCCTGAAGTTTAGCTTGTATTTTCATTTTATACTAAAGTAGGGCAGAGGTGGAGCAAGCAAAGCAGGACTATTCAGAAGTAAATTCAAATGCATCAGCAGGGTAGACTGACTGCAGAGGGTTCACAACCTTGACTCTTATCAGACAGTAGAGCAAATGCAGGCCATTGGGAATGGGTAGTGTCTCACGGACTCAGTAATTTTGCTTCCATTAAGGACACACACATCACAATTTATGCTTAGCAGTAACTTGACAGTTTACATTTTTCCATCTCAGGGTATAAATGCAAAGAAAGTATCCAGAATACATTCCAAATATAAAAGTGAATTATACTTGTATGATACAACATATTACAATAAGGAAGCAAAAGGTTTGGAAGCCAAAGCAGTGGAGAATGTGTACTAAGCAAAGGGAAATGGAAGTAGCTATGTTAGAACTAGTCAATAATAATATTAAACATAAACATGGTGTTCTAGCTATTTTGCCAGTACACAAAAGTATTGAACCAACTCTCTCCATTTTATCCACCTGCCTAGAGCTCCCACCCTCTATGGGCTGTGTCTTCCCACATCAATTAGATAACCTTCCATAAGCTCACTCAGGCCTGGCCTTAACTAAATAATTTTTCATAGGTATGCCCAAAAGCTTGGCTTTCAATTGTCGTTTGACACCTGCATCTAACTGGTACACATGGATGCTACCAAAATGTGTTTCAAATTTGAAAAGGGAAAAAAGGTAACAATTCCAATATGAGAAAAATTGGCAGAAGCTCAAGAAGAAATCAAAAAATTCACCATTATTTTGTGATTTCTCATAAACATCTCTGTGCATGTAAGCAGTTAGCAGAGAGAAGAGAAGGGATACTGTGTAGAGGTTAAACGTAGAATGAACACAGGTGATATAATAGATCTTATCAGTGTCCCGCTCAGCAAGTGAAGAACACACGTATTGTCCTCAAATGCATTGATGCTTCTGCTGTGGTTTGGAAATGGTCTCAGTGCTCCCTAGGTCTCATACACTGAAATTTAGCATATTGTGAGGTGTTCAGAAGGGAGAGGCCTTAATCTGATGGTGGTATTTAAATGAGGGACCTTCGGTGTTAAATGAAGTCATTAAAGTTGAACCACCATGGTTGAGTTCTAGTGACTTTACTAGAAGGTAGAGCTGATAGATACATGTATACAAAAGTCCTGATTCTCATTATGGGATGCCCTGCTCATCTCAGAATTCTGTCAGTCAGAAAGCCAAGCCCATGTGTAATCAGTTGAACAAGAACCATGAAACAAAATAATCTCTTTTTTCATAACTTAACCAATCTGCTGTTGTGTCAATAGCAACATCAAACAATCCTACCATGCAACATCAAACAGGGTGAATATAATTTTGTTCTAAATTTCATGATTGACCTCATATGATATTCTCTATTCAATTGTAATAGAATCTGAAATCAGCTGCAGGATGATAATAGAAAATGACTCATGTTGTCATTTTAAAATGAGTCTCAGTCTCTCTCTCTCTCTCTCTCTCTCTCTCTCTCTCTCTCTCTCTCTCTTTCTTTCTCTCTCTCTCTTTCTGGCCTGCTTCCTTCTGGGCCACCCTGCTAGAAGGCTTTGCTCCTATAAGGCAAAGTCTTTTTCCCATTCAGCCTTACCCTTTTATTATCCAGCATCCAACCTCACAATGGAATGAATGCTCAATAGGGTTTCTCCACATAACACCCAAAGAAAGAAATCTATTCTTCTTGACCTTGACCTTCTTCAGAGTCTGGGCATTTTAAATTAAGGAGAAACAAAAAAGACTGTCAGAAGTAAGAAGACACAGTTAGAAGAACAACACTAAAGAAGTCTTTGGTGCTGCTGATTTCCTCTTTTCTGATTCACAGGGGAAAAAATGACAGAACTATGTGAATGCTTGCAAGTTGATGAAGAGTAGTAGCTATTGAACACATGTCAAGAAATGAAAGAGAAAGTGGCTTAATGCATAATATACAGAAGCAAGGTGGGCTGAACTCCATGAAGAAAGAGGGACTGGTGAACGGGCATTGGCAGAAGAACCAAGTGAGAGGGTCATTTAGATAAGCAGTTTTACACATGCCTAAGGCAACTAGAGAATCAAATGGCCCCAGAGTCAATCACTTTTGGCTCCCTAATTTACTATGATTTAGTCTTAGAGAGTAAATTTGAAACCACAAGCCAAACATTAAAAAATTACGAGCCACTTTGAACTAGAAAACATAATTAGATTTTTATTGGATCATATTGAGACATGGCTCTCTGGCTAACACAAGACTCTCAAAACATCAATTTCAAAAAAGATTCTAAGTGGGGGGGACAAAAAAACTGTGTGATGCCCCTAACTGCCTATCCAAGTTAGAATAGTGTAAAAATTAATCTACAGTATGAAAAGCAATGATCTTAGAGAGAGAAAAAGATGATCAGTATTTTTAGATGCAATCTTCAAGAAAGATAAATTAAGATTTCAAAGAACCGTAGCTATTTCTATAAGTATCTTGGGACATCTTGTCCACACACATTGCATATATAGCTAATGTACTTGTTATTTCTGCCTATGTCAGCACTGAAGAAATAATTTTCAAGCTGTGGCTCAGGAAAGAGAGTTGTTCCTTCTCCTTAAGTTTCAGTCTATGATTTAATATTTGGTAGCACTCGTGCCAGAAAACACTGGGCAGCTTGAAAACTCACACTTATTACACCTCACCTATGATTTCTAGATTTTAAAATCAGGACTAGGGAGCTGCAAGCTTATTCAGTGGATAAAAATACCTACTGGAAAACATGGTGACCTAAGTTTAATCCCCGGAAGTTCACATGATGAAAGGAGAAGACCTGTCCCTGAAAGTTGTCCTCTGACCTCCACTCACGCATGCCATGCCATGCATGTGTTCTGAGAGAGAGAGCGAGAGAGACATATATATATATATATATATATATATATATATATATATATATATATGACACATAGGTAAAAGGTGAGCCAGCAGGTATTAAAGTTCAGATAGATAGAATGATAGAGAACTTTAATGTTCTTCATAGGTTAAAAAACTTATAGCAAGCTAAGAGACAAACAAAGATAGGCTTAGAGTGTAATAAAGATTCTGAATAATGAAATGGCGTGCTTCTGTGAACGGCTTTCTCTGTCTAGTAAAAAGTTAAAATTAGCTTCCTGCGGCTCTGATAGATTACCTGATATAATGCTCTAAACGAGGAAAGGTTGCCCTTGGGTCACTGTAACATAGCTTAGTGGCCCCATTCTGTGAGACTGTGGTGAGGCAGAATTTCATGGCAGGACACGTGTAGCAGATCAAAGGGACAAGCATATTCCCCTTCAAGGGCACATTTCCAGCACTTAGCTTCCTGTCACAAAACTTCATTGCCTAAAGATCCTACCAGCTCCCAATAGTGCTTCAGACTGGTGAACAAACCTTCTGCATATGAGCCTTGGGAAGATTTCAAGTGTGGGAGCATGAGGAAAGGTAAGTTAAAAAACAGGAAAGCCACAAATAAGGTAAATACCTTACTAGATACAGCGAAATAGTCATAGGTAGAAAATGGGGAAGATAGTTTAATAAAAAAGTGCTAAGTCAGAATTTTAAACCTTAGTGGATAACTAGACAGGGAATCAGAGAGAATTCAAGGATAAGTCCACAGATCCAAGTATCCTGGTTTCAGAAACTGGGTAGTGATGCACTGAGAATGCAAATGCAAGCTAAACAGAAGATGAAAATGGATTTTTGGGTTTTTTGGTACAAGATCTCATGTAGCCCAGGCTATCTTTCAACGGGTCCCCCTGCCTTTGCTTCCTAACACCAAGGGTAGAGGGAACTGGTCACACCATATCTACACATCTATAAGACTGCTAAGAGAGGGGAAATCCCTACTTGCCAGACCAGCATGTCTGGCCACGTGCTGGAATCACAGGCATGCACACTACAAAGGCATCCGTTCTGTTTTCTTTTGTATTTTGAAACAGAGTTTCACACAGTCCAGACGGGCCTCAGACTTGCTATGCAACCAATGTAACTTTGAACTTCTGATCTTCCTTTCTCTGCCTCACCAATGTTAGGATTACAAGCATGTACCACCACACCCAGGTTATGTGGTGCTAGAATTATGTGTATGCTAGTCAAGTCTCTGCTAGATGAGCTACATGCCTAGCCTAGACAGAGCATTTGGAAATGCTAATATGAAGCTAAAGGGAGAGAATAGGATAAGATAAAGACTTTGAGGCTAGGGGGTCACTCACTGATAGAGTTCATGCCTTAAATATCTCAGGCTACAGGAAAGTGTGAAGCTGAGACAATGGCTTAAGAGTAGAGCACTTATCTGGTATGCATGAAGCTCTAGGCTAGATTTCAAGTCTTGATGTATAAGAGAAGTAGATGGGACTAACTCTAGTAATTATGTGACACAAGAAGGCATGAAAGGTCAAAAGAAGTCTGTGGAGTCCTGATATTCAAAGGATTTGTCTGTATCCAGTTCAGTTCACCCTTTCAGTATTTTTTGATGTCCATTAACACGCTTCCTTTGTAGAGTAACTATCATGCTTTAAGCTACTATGAAACAGAGACAAGTGTAATCTGAAATAGCTCTAGCCAAAGAACTGAGAGTATTCATGACTCATGCTTGCATAAAACCCAAGACATTAAAATCCTTGCACGAGAAGCCCTATGTTGAAAACAACATATTTGCTGAGTACATTTACCCCAGGAAGCCTTTCTTTCTTTATCTAATTTGTAGGCACACATGTTTTCCTGGAACAGAAGGGCACAGAGGTATTTGGAGCAGAGGAATGAATCATGATGGTTCCCCCTCCAGGTCCTCTGCCACCCACTGAGGTGGGGAAGCACGTAGCACTGTAAAGAGAATTGAGAAAGGCGTATCAAAGGGCAGCTAGAGTATGATCACAGCTCTGCTCTTGGGTAGCAGTTTCCCTGTACAGTTACTCATAGGTTCACAACGGGAACAGGGGGTTTTATTTTGGCTTAGGATAGTCTGGTTACAGTTCCTTGTCCAGTCTGGCAGGAGAGACCAGACTAACACCAAAAGCTGAGGAACTAGCCAAACCATATCTATACCTTCACAGGACTGCTAAGGCAGTGGCAATCCCTACTTGCCAGACCAACGTGTCTGGCCAAGTAAACCAAAAAAATGCCAGTTCCTTACCCAACTCCCTCCATTTTATTCGCCTGCTCAGGAGCTAGCTATATCCACCATTGGCTGGGCTTCCCTGTCAATCACACGATCTCCTGCAAGTTTGCTGGGGCTTAACTCAAGCACTGATTCCTTTCGAAGGGGTCCAGAGCTCCAAGCCTTCAACTGTCAAGTTGACACCTGTGTTTATAACCTCTCATACATACAGACTCAAAAATTCTTTGCACATTTTGTCCTTATGAGAATTAATCAATCAATCATGTAACCACCAGGAAAGAAGCAATAAGTCAGCTTGTCAGTTGTTAAATATAGCTTTCTCTCTCTCTCTCTCTTTTCTTCTATCTCCATATCTCCCTATATAAAATGATACAGAAATAGAAAAACTGGAAGAAAAGCAGTTCAAGATTAGTATCCTGCCATGGTGTTTCATATACAATTGTAATAAACCATATATAATAGTTTTTCATTTTTAGATAAACTGAAAATTATTTATTCATTATTTGTTCATTCTCTGTCCACCAATGTTCATTGGGCTTCAGTTTTTCTATACACAGTACAGTGGTAATCAGTACTTTAAAAAGACAAAACATCTATATTCTTAATCAGGAATACAAACAAGAGACTTCCTAATTAAGAAAATATAGGAGATGGGGATTTAGTTCTTCGGTAGAGTGCTTCCTAACAAGTATATGGCTCTGGGTTTGGTTCCCAGCACCAAAAAAGAAGTAAAGAAAGGAAGGGAGTGGAAGAGAGAAAAGAAAGAGGGGCAAGAAGGGAGAGGAAAGAAGTAGATATTTAACTACCGTAGATGATATACTGGACAAAGAATCTAACTTTCTCCAGAAAATCTGGCAGGATGACCTTGAAGAAGTGTCTTTTAGGTTGAATGCTAAGGAATGGGTAAGATTTAGCAAGATAAAGACCTGGGTACAAGTTTACCACACAGAGGGAGAAGCATGTCGGAAGGCTCTGAGACAGGAGCATGCGCAGTAACTTCCAGAAAAGAAAATCTCCAAATGAACCTGAGTCTCAGGGAAATAGGAAAGGAACCAGGAAGAGGTTCCGATGTGTCTGATGGTCTATGGTACCCTAGGCCACATCAGAGACTAAGTCTGTAAGGCATGCAGGCTATGCGCCCCCATCCGCAGGCTCTGTTTCTACAGCCTGGTTTACCCAGGTTCCTTGCTGTTTAGGTTTGAGCAGAGAAGAGACTTCCACACCATAGTTTTTTCCTGTTTCACTAAAGTCTTACCATCTGCTGTCATAGCAACTAATCTGTTCTTTTGAGAAAACCAGAACTGTTCATTACTAGGAAAATTATCCAATCCCATTATAAAGATAATGATTCCTCCAAATGACCTAATCGCCTATTAAAGACCATGACACTTCCCATTACTGTTCATGAACTTTGGGGATGGATTCGAATCCTTGTATCTGGAGAAATGTTTAGGCACCAGCATAATAAGAAATGTTTTGAATTTTGAGGACTGTAAGAACACTCTGAAACCATTCTCTAACAGATAAAATTAGCTAGCTTGTTGAACTCTATAAGGCACTATGCTAAGAGCTTTGCAGATATGAATATTAATTATCTCATTCTACTTCTAACAACTCTATTTTTTCCCACAAAGCAACCTGTATATGCACCAACTTGCCTGAAATAGTCTCAACTTATTCCTACCTAAGAAAGGAGAGTTGCCTGCTACAAATGCAGATACTTAGACACATAAATTCTCCTTTTATGCTTGATGTGCCTTTAAGACATTTTAGAGGCCAAATGTGCATTGGCAGAGGTGATTTGCCTGGACACACATTCAGCAGCCAGAGGACCACATAGGGTGTCCTGATCTATCACTTTCAACTTTATTCTATTGAGACAGGATCTCTCACTAAGTGGAACTAAACTGGAATTCATCAAGCCCCAGGAATCCTCCTTTTCCATTTTCCATAACACTGGGGCTTATAGACAAGTCCAGCCATGTAAAGTTGGCTTTTTACATGGGTTCTGCGGTTTTGAACTCGGATCTTCATTATTGCTCAGAAAGCACTCTTAACCACCAAGCCATGGTCCCAGTTCCTTTACTGTAATTTTGATATGCAATTATGTTTCTCCTCTCATTATTAAGGTCATCTATAAATACCGGACCTCTAGATTTAAATAAACAGTGAGGTTCTAGCACAGTGAGCTGAAATGAGGATTTGCAGGTTTTAACCAGCCAACAAGTAGTACTGCTCTGCTTTACATGGATGCTTATGAATTGATTTACTTTGATGATGTTCTGAGTATTTTGTTTTCTCAAACTTTAGCTTAAATTAGAATTGCATAGAGAGATTGCCTTGGGTGCAATAGATTCTGACTCAGCAGTTTTGAACAAACCCTATTAATTATAATTTGAATGTGACATGTCCTCTACACCTGCACTTGAACATCTGCACATATGTATGTATGCATGTGCAGGCTTTTGCATAGGTTTTAAGGTTAAGAATTTTAATTCCCACACTTGCCCAAAGCAAGTTTTCACTGAGCCATCTCTCCAGTCTCTTGCTACATTCTCTGACATAAACTGTAATTTTAAATATTTCAAAAATGCTAATAACGATATATGTTTTTTCCCTTCCTTCTTGACTTGAACCAGTTTTCCTCGCTTCCATAATACACATCAGTGACATTGAAACATTTAGGTAAATGCGAGAAAAATTAATATTTGTAAATCACAAAAGTCCACTCTGGATTACTTAGAAGAAAACTTTGGAAAAAGACATATTAAGAACTTTTAGGGCTGAGAGGTGGCTCAGGGGTTAAGCCTCCGCCTTGCAGGCGAAGGTCCTGAGTTCGGATCCCAGATCCCACGTATAGACGCCAGGCAGAAGCGGGGGCGGCCTGCGCTTCTGGTCCTGGTAGGGCGGAGCTTGTGAATCCCGGGGCAGAGGAGGTGGAGGCGTCCATGGTGGTTCGCGAATTCGTCCGTGGTTCTACACATACACAGCACACACACACACACACGCACGCGCACACACATACACACACACATGCACACAGTTGAATAAATAATAAAAAAAAAAAAAAAAAAGAACTTTTAATTCCACATCCAAAAAGTGGGGGAATGAATTTCTCTGAAAACTAAAAAAGCACTTCCCCAAGAAAGTACAGTTTTTGAAGTGTGAATCTTAGTAATAAATAAATAAATAAATAAATAAATAAATAAATAGCTTGAATTCAAGTACTTTCTTCTCACAACCTATTCTACTCTGAATAATGATTTCTTGAAGCCTGTGAGTTTCACTGCCTTCCACATGCTCACCCAGAAAACTGAAAAGTTGAAGTTTTTTCAAAAGATGAGATGAGAGGAAAGGAAGCTGTGTGGCTCAGCAGAAAGTACCATGTTATTAACGAGTGTGGGCTGCAGCTGCAACACATGAATCATTGTAAGAAGCTCAGAGTCTCTCTGTTCAGTACACAAAACTATTAGTCTAATTCAGCCTTGGTTAAGTGGAGGAGAGCTGGCGATGAACCAGCTAAGAGAGAAATGCAGTCACAGTGATAAATGGGATTTTTCTCTTATAAGACAGAAGTGGCTAATGTGCCTTTCCACAAGGACAGACGAATGCTACTAAGCACAAAGACTAAAGAAATTGGAATGATCATATTTAGAATCAAATTTTGCAGTCCTTTGCTACTGTCTTCCAAAGAAAGAGTCAAAAATAAAACAATAGAAAAAAAATCTTCTGTCACAATGACATCCCAGAATCACAGAATATATTGGTTTCATATCCCCACGCTCTAAGAAATCTTACAAATAGACTAAAGTATTGTCATTATTTCTGAAGGATGGACATATGGGAAATATTTTTTATGACAGGGTCTCATGTCTCCCAGGCTACCCTCAAACTTCCTACCTAACTGTGGTTGATTTTTAACTCCCATCCTCCTGCCTCAACCTTCCAAGTGCTAGAAGTACATGTATTCAGGCATAGTGCAAGCAAAGCAAAAACCCTACATTCTCAATCCCTAACTTTTAACAGAACATATTTATTTCTCTTTTCTGTAGTTAGAATCTAGTGTGTGTGTGTGCGCGTGCGTGTGTGTTATATATCCATATGTGTGCATACATGCATGTGTGTATAGGCTGGAGATCAAAATGAAGCGTTCTCCTCAATTGCTCTCTGACTTTTGGTGGAGACATGGTCTGCCACTGAATCTGGAGCTTACTGCTTCAACTAGACTGGCTGGTCAGCAAGTCTCTGGAATCCTCCAAGCTTCCACCTCCCCGGAGCTGGGGTTACAGTTGCACTCAGCTATTTTACATGGTTGCTAGAGATCTGAACTGAGATCCTCAAGCTTGAGCAGCAGCATCTTTCCATACGAACAATCTCCCAAGTCCCCAAATGAATTTCTTAACGAAACCTAAAGTAGAAGTTGCATCAAATTGCATCAAAAAATGGGTTCAAATATGTCTGTAACAGTAGACAAAAAGTCTTCTAAAATCATCTTTGTTGATTTGAACTACACAAAAAACCAATTTCAATACAGATCTGCCTATAAAAATATTGCAGATTATGGGCTATTTTTATTCGTGGTGTGTTATTTCACCTCTATAGCAAAAGTAAAATGAGAGTTACTCTTCCCATTTTCCAAAAAGAGATTATAAAAGATCTAAAAGGAGATGGAGAGATGGCTCAAGGGTTAAGACTCTGTCTCACAAACAGAAGGATTTGAATTAGGATCCCAGGTCCTACATAAAAATGCCAGGCAGAAATGTCTGCACTTCTGACCCCTGGTGGGCAGAGCCTGGGAAATCCCACAGCAAACCAAAAAGAAGACAGAAGCAATGAAGGGTGGAAGTCACCCTTAGTCTTCCACAGGGACAAAATGCCCTCTGATCCTCTGATACACACACACACACACACACACACACACACACACACACACACACGTACATACACACACGTACATACACACGCATGTGCACAAAACAAAGTTTAAAAAAGAAGTGTTTAGAAAAAGATCTAAAAGGCATTTTGTCCACGGGTAAATAGCAAAAAGAAATTTCCAAGATCTGGAAATAGTTTGGCCATCTGTGCTTATTCTAAACAAACACTAAGCAAAATCAATCTCAACCATCTGCCCCAGAGAAAAATAAGTAAACAAAAAAGTCCACAAAAATATGGTTAAAAAATATAGTTTTTAAAAGAACCCTATAACATTATTGAAAATGCTTTGCATGCTGTTTGAGATACTATAATTGTTTATAAGAGAGGGGCTCATTTATGAATGACTAGTCAACATTAAGGGAAGGAGGAAGGAAGTCTTACTTAGCATTTTCCTACATGACTTGGTAACTAAAGAAACAAACTCATTAGGGCATTTGTAAATTTGTTATTTTACCCAAAGTAGTACCTCTTTCATAGGTCAAATAAGAAAAGGTTTTAGGAGGGGCTGAAGGATATACATATAGCCTCATTGGCCTCTTCATTCATTGTTAGTGTTATGCCTAGCCCTGACTAAGGTAGGAGAGCAAAGAACATTTGGATCAATTAATTACAGTACTATCTGTTGCCTGAACTTTACTGAGAGGAAAAAAAAATCACAAAAGCTAAAGTCCTCAGGGACTATTCAAAATGACCAGACATCAATTTATATCAAGGTTTCTAACACATTCTATAACTGCCCCAAAGGGATTAACTACAGAATAATACATAATAGATGATGCATTTTAATTTTAGAAATTATGGTGCACATTGAGTAGTGGGTAAAGTTTTCACACAGTTGCTCTCATAAGATACCTCACTGACTTACACTGGGTTCCAGAATGGCAATCTTAGGCTCCAATTGGGTTTCAAATGGGCTTCTAACCTTAAAGGGAGTTTGACATTAAATTTTTAAAAATCACATTGCTTTAGTGGCGAAAGGACTACATATAAACAGAATTTATTTTCTGCTGACAGTTAAACACTGCTGGACCCACCAGGGGTCAGAAGTGCAGACATTTCTGCCTGGCGTTTTTATGTAGGACCTGGAATCCTAATTTGCAATTAAACACTTGCTAATTAAACACTGCAAGAAAGCAAATGAAAAATGCATTCTAGGAAGAAGTATATTTTTTATATTTATTGTGCCAAAAACTCCCAGTACTATATCCTTATGCAGAGTACTGCAAATTTATTCTGAAATGTGTTGTCTTCTTAACAAAATAAGAATATATAAAAACATTAACAACAATATAAAAATAGGAATAAAATATAATGTGGAAGAGAACTTTCTGTTTGCAAAGACACGAACACTTTTTCTCTTCCTCGCATGTCACACAAACCCCATGTTTGTAATTAGACTCATTCCCTTAGCTAGAAAACCAGTGAGTGAGCCCAACAGTGAAAGACATAGATGAGGCTTTGGATGAACATTGCAAGACTAAGAATTCAGTATGTCTTAGCAATAAAAATGCATTGCAGAAGTCAGCTCCATTTTTAAAGACTTTCAAGACACCTTCTATTTTTCAGATAAGCAAGCCTAAATGAGTTATCTTTGACCTTTCCATTCAGTGGCAATGAAATTGAATGATTCTCAACATAGGGATAACCTGAAAAACAGCTTATGTCATATGTTCGGGTAGGAATTTTGTACAGTTCAATTGTCTCATCAAATAAAACCAACAATATTTATTAAGAATCACAAACAATCATATGCTTTCACTTGAAATTCTCTAATTGAAATAGAAAAATTGAAGCATGGTATACATGAATATACATGATGATACTAAATAATGCAAAAGACGCCATGTGTCTTTTTATGTTAAGCATTATATTGACTGATACTTGGTACTTGATAGAACTGAAAAATGTTAAATCTACTGAAAAAAAATTCACCTTTGAATGTTAGAACATAGGAATTCTTTAGGTTTTTGATGTGCATGTGGTGTTTGTGCTCCAGCTTATGTGGCCATGCATACATTTATGTGTATATAAGTGCATGCAGATGCCGGAAGCTGATGTCAGCTATATTTCTGTATTACTTTCCACCTCAGTTTCTGAGAAAAATTTTCGCATAGAACCTGAAACTCACCATTTGGACTATATTGGTTGGCCAGCAAGCCCTGAGGCTCTTCCCGTGTCTGCCTTCTGAGCACTGGGAAAACAGACACTCGTTGCCATGCCTGCTTTTCACTTGAGTGCCAGGGATCTCAATGCAGGTCCTCATGCTGTGTGTCAGGCACTTAACCAACTGAGCCATCTCCACAGCCCCAGGAATTTTTAATTGTTCAAATATCAAGCAAGGTTTTTTTTGTATTCTGAAAGCTATTGGCATTGCCTAAGGAAATAGTCTAAAAGCATATGTTAACTCTAAGTTATTAAAAGAAAATTATTCGATTCATTGAAAAGACACAATTGTAATTTATAACATGTGTATATGTAAAATCTTAATGTATTATTATGAAAATTACTTCATTTTATGCTTTCTTAAGTTCCATTTGCTGTAGTTAGATTATATTAGAGTCGTATTCTTTTTCTGAGACATCGAAGGGGAATGCTTATGAATAACAATTTTTCCAGTAAAGATTATGAATACTAGCACTAGAATGGGAAGTGCTGTATAAAGTATTTGAGATCAAGACAATGAGCCTAAGAGAATTAAGTAGAGAGTTAAAGAGTTAATGGGTTGGGATGTAGGTCAGTAGCAGAGTGCTTGCCCACCAGGCAGGAGGTCATGAGTTCAAACTCCTATGCCAGAAAACAAAAGTATGGCATCCTAGAAGCATAAAATGGCTTACAGTTTCATGCTTATATACTTTGGAAAGTCTTGCTACATTTAATTTTCTCTTTGTAAAGTTGAGTTGACTTACATATTATCATATAATTATTCATCGTGATAGTTAATTCTGGGTGTCAACTTGACACGCCTGGCATTAACCAAGATCAGCTGAGACCACCTGAAGAAATTATCTGGATCAATATATCT
>JALPQD010000009.1:13774235-14039235 GCA_023101885.1 Typhlomys cinereus
TGCATCGGTACAGAACTGGCCTCTAAGATGGTCTGAAGCACAAGGAGGCATTCCCACTTACCCTTGTGCTGTTGCTGCTGGTGATGATTATGGTGACGATGTTAATGATGGTGGTGATGGTGGTGTGTGGATATGTGTGTATAAAAACTTCCAACTTTATTTGTTCAACTAGCACATGCAGCAAATGCAAATGCACTTACTGAGATTCACTTTCATAGATATTTCTTAACAATATAGATAAAAGATGTATCATGAAAAGCATTGAACTTCAACAAATCTAGATCTATTTATGCTCAACAATCCCCGAATCACTTTTTATAGGCTTCTCTTTTTCGTGTGTGTGTGTGTGTGTGTGTGTGTGTGTGACCTCTAAGTGTGAGTGATTAGGAAAGCCCAAGGGTGACACGAGGAATCATGCTGCAGTTTCCCAGAATCCACCTTTCAGGGACACAAGTGCAAGCCACTGTCTCTCACCCAGCATTTAATGGGATCTGGGAATCTGAACTCATTTCCTTCTCTTTGTAAGGTAAAGGCTTTAACTCTCGAGCCATTTCTCCAGCCCTGTATCTATGCCCCTTTTTAAAGCCCAACCTCTTAACTGTCAATATATATATATCCCATATATTCCAATAAATCAGAAATACTCCCATGACATTTTATAATTTTGTATACATTGATTATTTGTAATATTAGAACTTCCACATCACATTTACTTATATGATTAATCCATTAGTCTATGGATATAGCATTGCTTATGTTCTTGTCTGTTTGAATACCTTGGTTTTTATTTAAACTACCACAAATTAAATCTATCCACCAACCAAATGAAAGCTAAAATGAACTAATTTTTAACCCTGGCCAACCAGAATTTTCTAAACCTATGGGACAATAATTTTGAATAGTAAGTCATGGAAGCTTCTCACCAAACAAATGATGAAACATAATACATAAACCAGAGTTAGACCATGAAATGAGTTGGAGACCTCTTCCTGACTAGCAACATTTAGTTGTTTTGAGCACAGTTATAGGTTTTGCTTACTCAAGAGGTTTTTTGGTCATAAACTTCTTAAGTTCATGTACCACATTAAATGCTAAAACACATGTACAAATTCATAATTTAATTTTTCCAAAGTGGCTTTTTTGGCACTTGTAGAGTACAATCTTTTCTGAACTAGGTTAAGGCAGCATGCAGATCAGAGAGGGAACCTGAGTGATCTGACTCCAATTATTCCTGAGCAAACATTACAGTTCTGTATAATTCTGTCAAAAAGATGACTGGCTCAGAGATTCGGCCCTTCATCATTAGCAACCATTTAATTTTTTTTATTTCCACTCATATAAACTTAATAGGTACACCAGTCCCCCCTCCCTCCTCCACTCCCCTGTACCCCCCTCCCCTCTGCCCTCTCTCCCCATCCTCCAGTGCCTCCCCTTCCCATCCCCGGAGCATCCTTTACTGTGTATGCCAAACTCTCCTCTGGGTCCTCCTCTCCAATGACGTGCAAGGACCCAGTGGCATTTCCCAGAACCCTTTCCTGTGTACCCTTTCCTGTGTTTCCCTTAAGCATAGGAACACTACTGTGGCTGTCTATCCCTTGCCTCCAAGGATTCTAGTGCCTTTAGTCCATACTACACTTTGTGAGGTCAATAATGTGTTGGACATTGCGCAGGCCATAAGCAACCATTTAATTTTGTGATTGTTTATGCCAAAAACAATCAGCCCAAAACATTTCAGACAAAAAGAACATTCCCCAAGTTAGCATGATGTCAAGCAGGGAGTTAACCTTTTCAAATAGATTGTTAACTCCTTTGTTTTATAGCTTTAGATGAAGTTTTTTCCTATCAGCTTTGACAGTAAAATATAGAAGAGAGGGCATGTTCGAGATATGAAATTAATGCTAAATTGATTTTTATATAAGTTGTAATAATTCATTTGAAATTTTAAAGAACTTAAATTATTCATGGTGGTCCAAAAGTAAAAGGTGTGGTAAAATATAGGGAATATAACCAAGCTGATTCATCACAGTAGAATAGGTAGAATGCTAAAGAATCTGAGTAAAAGAGACTCAGTAACTAGCAAATGTTCACAAGCAAATGATCTATCCATTACAGTTTTTTACTTGACAGTTTAACAGAATGCAGAGTTCAAGATGAACCTGTCCCATTTCTTGATAAACATGTCCAGTGTGCACAATCCAGCAGGAGGAAGCTTGCCAGAATCTACCATTGTTATTAATAAGGAATGAACGTTTTGGTTAATTAAAGATCTAATTAATATCATCATCTAAATATAACAGTTGTTAATTTTTTTAGAAATTGTAGCTCTTGTACAATCAACATGAATGTTTAATAGTATATGTTCCCTTTATATCAATAAATCTTAAAACTGGTAGAATTTTAAAATGAAAGTGAACATTCATTGACAATTTTTTATTTTAGAAATCCCTCAAACAGGCAGCAGTTTGAAATTTTGGCTCTGCCATATTTTACTGCCCTCTTCTTTTTTTGTGTGTATGTGTATGTATCAGGGGGCACTGTGTGTATCTATGGAGGCCTAAGGGTAGCTTCAGGAATTATCCTGGATTGTTCTATTTCCTTACTGCTTTGCTCTTGAGTTTCCTGGCTCCTTCTTCTAGGGCCAGAATTGCAATTCATTACTATATCCAGGAAGCATTTTTACATGGAATCTGGGATCTTTCTGCTTGCAAGGCAGGGTCTTTAACCATTGAGCCATCTCTCCAGTCCTTAAGTGCCTTCTTACAAACACATACACACTCCTTTGAACAATAGATTGAAGAATTTCAGAGCCCTTTTATTCTGTATATTTGTATGTACCTAATAGCAAAGTGTCAACACATAAAACAAAACTAACAGCAATGTTAGGAGAAAATAACAATTCAACAAAAAAACTGGAAATTTCGGTACCCTTTCATTGATACTAGAATTACTGCACAAAAGACGAACAAGGAAGCAGAAGAAACAGAAGACTTCAACAAAAATGCAAACCAACTATACCTAAGAGACTCAGACTTAGAATGCTCAACACTGCAGAAGATGAACTCTTCCAAATGTGCAAGGAACATTCTCTAGGGCAGATGTTGTGCTGGGTCATAAACATACCTGATAAATCTTTTAAAGATGAAAGCAATAAAAATTTTCAATTACAACTGGCTACAATGAAACGAAATCAGAACTTAAAAGCAGAAGGTATTTAGTTAAAAATCACAAATATGTGCAAATGAAATAATACATTCCTAAATGATCAAAAAGTTGAAAAGAAATAAAAATTGTAGTCGGATGAAATAAAATGTTAACACAGCATCCCCAAACCTGTAGGATGCAGCTATAGAAGAGCTAAGAAGGAAAGGTGCACTTGCGAGTCACCGTGGTAAGAAATGATAATGACTATACATCAGTAACAGAGCCTTTATCCTGGAAATTCTGGAAGTACAAAGCAACCAGAAAGAAAGCCAAGGAAGGGAACAATAAAAATCATTAGTCAAAACTAATAAAACAGGGAACAAGAAGACACAGAGAATCATTGAAATCAAAAGCAGATTATTTCAAAAGATAAGAAATGTCAAATGTTAGAACAGGAGAGAAAATATTCAAATTACTGGAACTAAGAGATACACATGAGGCATTGCTACTAACCTTACATAAACAGAAGGACACAAAGGAATACAATTGTCTAGCAATAAATTATACAGTAGATGAGATGAGGCTACTAAAATTAAGTTAACAATGCTGCAAAAACTAAAAACATTTGGAAAGAAATTATAGGTCAAAAAAATGATTCTAAGAGAATGATACTCCCAAAAATGAACCACGATCCTTGTCAGAATTCCAGCTGACTTCTTCCTGTAAACCGACCCAATTGATTTTAAAATTTGTAAGGAATTTCAAGGGATTCTAAGTGGCCAAATAAAAAGGAGAAATAACCACAAGGACTCATATTTCATTATATCAAAACTTAAGTATAACACAATGGCAATTGAAACAGTGGTAAATTCAGAAGTCTAGATATGTAGAGTAACAGAATATATTAATGAGAGAAGTTCAGGCATATGTGGTCAATTAAGTGTTGGTCCTTCAGTGGGGAAAGAACAAAAGGAGCTGGAGCAACAAGATCCTGACGTACAAACCAGTGAACTTAAACCTGACCTCATCTATCTACAAAAATCTGCTCAAAGTACATCGAACACCTACACAAAACTGTTTCTGGTTCCTTTAGTGACATGGACAATTTCAGGAACCACCTTTTGTATTCTTTTAGTATTTCGATTAGCATATAAAATGATGGGTTTCAATTTGTCAGTTTCATATTCTCAATATCTGCTTATATTCGCCTCTCCAAGTTTCCACTTGCCTCCCCCTCCACACACACACACAGCCCTTTTCTTTTCCTGAATATTCCCACTTCTTTTCCAGTATCTTTCAACTCCTCTTTCATGGCAGGGACTCCCAAATTTTACTCTGCGTACTAAGGTGCACATATGTATGGGAACTGCTTAGGTATAGGTTCCCAGATACAGGTTCAAGAGATCTCGATAAAGACTGATTCTGAAACAAGGGGCAATATGAGCGAGGATGGAACATGAGTTCTTCATGAGATGATAAGTTTAAAAATGTCTGAATCAGGATAGGCAAGAAGGTGAGCACTGGATTTGGATGCATGTAAAACTCTCCTCCCTGAGGATTTAATGAGATTGAATGTAAAGCCCTGGATTCAGCGTAAGGAAAACACATATCCTTGCAACCTCAGATCTCCAAAATGAATTTCGTTCAATTCTGCACATAGCAGCCACATATTCAGAATCTTGCTACCCAAAATTTGGCTTATCTTCAAAGTGAAAGTGAGACTGGTAAGGAAGAAGAAAGGTTATTGAAATGAGGAAAGGCAGGAGACTAGGTTCTGGGGTTAAAGAGTGAAAATACAAATTCGCCATATACATGTACAAAACTTCATTAAATTTTAAAAAGAAGCAAATTCTGCTTGTCTTGCATCCCTATGTGTCACACTGTGGCCACTCACTTCCTGGACCACGAAATCCTAGCATTCATGACTGTTTGAGTTTTCTGTGGCCACCATGTTGTCCTGGTACTTTGAGCCCTCTTTAGTCAATCATGCTATTTTGTTTACAGAAATAGAAAAAAGATAAAAATTCAGCACTTCAACCATCAGTTTACCAGGTGCCATATTCAGGCAGCAGGAAACAGCCCCAGCCTTGTCATGGAGACCTGTCAAACACACCCCGCCCTGACTCCTTTACATGGATGAGGCCATGAGCTTGCTTCACCCTGGCCTGCCTAGTGTCTGCTTTGGCTTGAAATACAAGTAAAGTATCTGCTATTTCTGGACATGCTTCAGAAGACAGGCCGGCCTTGGAAGTGGCTGAGAGGGTATGTTCTCTACCCTAGGTAATGGCTGTTCTGTGGATAAGACGGGAAAGAACTGAAAAATATCACATCACTTATATTTTGATCTTTTTAAAAAATGGATCCTTGGTTAAATGCAAAAGAAAATTCTCTGATTTATTGACTTCTTGACTCTAATGGAGTCTTCTATTTAAAATGAATTTCTAATGAAAAACAAATGAGGGTAATTTTTACAAAATATTATTGAAATAATGTAAAATGTTTATTTAAAATGACTGATGGCTTCACCAGAAAGGATCTTTAACTGTTGAGTAAATTTATAGCCCTGATTCTGTCTCCAAATTTAGATTTCATCTAAATTTGGAAACAGTAAACGTGTGACGCTAGAAGTCTTCATGCAGTTTCAGTGGATATTTATTACTGACTTCACCTTCTTCACTTGTAGACAAAAGAAAATGAAAACAAAAATTCTATAAAATGAGGTTTACCAGTATTTCATTTTGAAGTTTATTTCTTTTAGGCAGTTAGGAGTATAGCATATAGTGCTCATTTCTTCCACATCAAAGGCAGAACCCTGGGGTCTGCTGCTTCCAAGCTGGGTGACATGAAGGAAAGTGCTAAATGTCTCTGAACTTTTGCTTTCTCAGGTATGCCTCAGAATAATTCTTCTACAGAGCCACTGCGAGGTTAAAAGTATCCTCTTGGACCAATAGCTAGATGGCAATGACACCCAATAAGCTGGAGCCTTTAATATATTGTCAGCAATTTTTGGAAGTAAGTGAAAAAAAAAAAAGCCAAGTAGAATTACAAAGAAAAGGCTCATCTAGTTAGTTGTCTGAAGCATACCACAATAGACAATTGTCACAAGAGTCAGTATTTGCATTCTTTAGTATCAAGGTTTTTTTTTTCTCCCATTTTTTTTTCCTAATCAGACAAGCTCAATAGGTACCCCTGTCCCCCCCTCATCCCCCCTTACACGCTCCCCCTTCTTCCCTCCCCAGTCATCCCCCCTTGCACTCTCCCCCCTCCTCCCTTCACCACCCCCTCCCTCCCACTCCCTTTCTCCTTTCCTCATCCTCTCCCAGTGCCTTCCCCTTCCTCCCTCCCATCCCCTGGAGCATCCTTTTGTGTGAATGACAAACCTCTCTCTGAGTTCTCCAGCCTAGTGAGGGCTCAGGACTCAGTGGCATAGCCTGGAGCCTCTTCTTGGGCTCCCTGTTAATATGGGAACTTTGTTATGACAGTTTAATCCCTTGCCTCTGAGGATTCTACTGCTTGGAATCTTCTCCCCTGTGATCCATGCTAGACTTTGGGGGATCATTGACATGTCAGCCATTGTGCAGGTCAGGCAAAGTTTAATTCTGGCTGCTGCAGCCTTAATTTATGTGGAGTATCTAGTATCAAGGATTTTTTTTAAAAATACTTTTTCAAGCTTACTTTCTTGAGGTGGAAGCCATCATATTTTCTTGAAGTGGAAACCATCATGCTAGACTTTGATCTTGATGAATCCCATTATGCCTGAAGTTCTCTTTCTCCTAGGGATTTATCTGTGGAAAAATACAGAAGTGTCATTACTCAGAATAAAAGGATTGTAGATTTGGAACAGTGCCTACTATATTATAATACGATCTCAAAATAAGGTTAGTAAGAAAAATTTTATTATAATACTAATAAATTTTATTATAATTCCTCCAAATGTTAACAGGGTATAAGTCAAATCACTATAGCACTAAAGATGAACAGCTTGGAGTTTAATTGCAAGTGGAAGCCTCACCTTTGGAAATGGTACATAGATGGAAATGTTTACAAGCTGGCATGGACAGCTGGCTAATGCATTTTGTTATGGAATAATTAACTTAGCTGCTAGCCTGTTTCATGGCCAGGCTTCCATTTTTCTGAAAGGAGATATCTAAAATTGAAGCTAGAGGTAATATGTACAAGATGTTAATGCAATGCATATTGCTTCCAGTGGGTACTCTCAGAATTTATGTGACAGTCTCAAATTATGAACACACAGGGTAACAAATAAGGGTCCAGTTTCATTATTCTGCATGTAGATATCTAATTTTGCCAGCACTGCTTGTTGAAGATGCTGTCCCTTCTCCAGTGTTTTGGGGGTTTTTTTGTTTGTTTTTTTAGTGGGGGACACTTCACTTGACTGTAGATGTATGAGCTGCATTTGAATCGTCCATTCTAATCCATAGGTATATATCTCTGTTTTGGAGCCAAAACACTATGCTGTTTTTATTACCATGGATTTGTAGTACAGTTTAAGGACTGGTATGGTAATACCGCCTATAAAAGTTTTTTTCCTACTTTTACAAATACGTTGAGTATTCATCCCAGCTTCGCTCCCTCCACCCTCCCTCTCATACCCTCTCTTTCCTTCACTATTCCCTTCCATTCCCTCCCACCCTTATGTCTGTATGCTTCTATGGACCCCAGGGTTCTCTCTGTCTTGTCTACTCTTTTTTTAAAATTTTTTTATTATTTATTCAATGTGAGTATGTGTGTGTGTGTGTGTGTGTGTGTGTGTGTAGAACCACAGGCGAATTCGGGAACTACCATGGACGCCTCCACCTCCTCCTTGTTTACTCTGCCCTGGGATTCACAGGCTCCGCCCTACCAGGACCAGAAATGCAGGCTGCCCTCGTTTCTGCCCCGCATCTATACGTGGGGTCTAGGATCGGAACTCAGGACCTTCCGCCTGCAAGGCAGAGGCTTAACCCCTGAGCCACCTCTCCAGCCCCCTGTCTTGTCTACTCTTATGGGGGTTAGAGCCTCCATGGTATATCAAGTTACCTCTCTTTAGGCCACCCCACTGATACAGGCTTTTCCCTTCACTCATCCAGCTTTAGATCCAAAGGTTTCCACTGTACGTTTCCATTCTAGGGTCTTGAGTCCTATCAAAAAAGTGTTGGTTGTCTCTCTTGATAGTCATGCCACTATTACAATGGTGTTCACTTGTTGCCATGGTGCTTTATATTGCAACTTATAGATCTCGTTCCATTGATGGGGATTGTGAATATTTCCCCCAACAGCTTCTACAGTATTCCTTGGTACTGTGTAAGCTATCCCACAAGGAGAAAGTCTTCAGACCAGTAGATAATTTTGTCCATTTTCTGTGATCCATTTGTGTTGCATCTTTAGTAATGGGTTCTTACTGACAGTTTTTGGAGAGCAACCAAGAGCAATGGCAAAAGCCTATTAATGTTTGGGGGTCATTAAGACATCTCTGACCAATATTTTTATCAAGAAATGCCACATTCCTGTTTCTTCTAAAGCAATTTTGCCACTGGGTTCTAAGTGGATGAGCTGAAGTCTTTTTTTTCTTCAGCATAGGACTGGCCATTCTTCTTTCTTTCTATAAAAGACTTTTTTGACATATTACTGACATAAGATGTTCTTTTGGGATTACTTCCCACAATCTGAGGGTTTTTCTACAAGCTCCTTTGTCCCTCTTATCTCCCATCCCCTCATTCCCTGCTATATATTTTTCCACAATTATTCCCTCCCTTTTCCTGTGATCCTAAATCTCCCCTTTAAAACATTTCACCCTAACCATCCCTTCTGATCTTCCCACTTATAGGTCTTCTTTTGAATTTTCTGGCTCTTACACTGCTTCCAATCTAAATACATTAACAAAGATATCAGTTCAATCATCCGTATATAAGAGAACATGTGATGCTTAACTCTCTGTGTCTAAAATATCTCACTCAATATAAAAGTTTCCAGTTCCATCCATTTACCAGAAAATTCCATAATCTCATCCTTTCCGAGGCTTAAAGGGAACACAGGAAACAGTTCCGGGAAATGCTACTGGGTCCTTGCACCTCATCGGAGAGGAGGACCCAGAGGAGAGTCTGGCTTGCACATTAAAGGATGCTCTGGGGATGGGAGGGGGAGGCACTGGGAGATGGGGAGGGAAGGGAGAGGGGAGGGGGACACAGGGGGATCGGGGGTTGGAGGGGGGGACCGGTGTACCTGTTAAATTTGTATGAGTGGAAATAAAAAAATAAATAAAATAAAAACAAAAAGTTTTTAGTACTCAGGACTGTTTTTTCTATCCTCTGCCCTTTGTGCGTTGACATGTATTTTGAGATTGTTTTACCAATTTCTCTAAAGAATTGGATTTGAATTTTGATTGCTATTGCGTTGAATCTATATAGTGCTTTTAGTAAGATGGTCATTTTAGTAATGTAATTCTACCAACCCAGGAACATGGAGGTCTTTTCACCTTCTGGTGTCTCCTATAATCTCTTTCTTTAGAGTTTTAAAGTTTTCAATGTATATGTTTTTCACAATCATGCATAGATGTTTCACTTTTTTAGGAGTTATGATAAATTTAATTGTTTCTTTCAGGTCTTTCTTGCTTTTTTTTCTTTATTGGTGTGTAGAATGGATCAAAGAACTCAATGTTAGACCAGAGACTATACAATTCCTAGAACAAAAAAAAAAAAAAAAAACAGGGAGTACAGTTGAAATGATTGGCCTGGGCCAGTATTTACTTAATAAACCACAAATGCACATGAAATAAGACCAATACTCTACAAGTGTGATTACAAGAAATTAAAAAGCTTCTGCTCAGCAAAAGAAACTGATAACCAAGCAAAAAGGCAACCCACAGATTGGGAGAGTAACTTTGCTAACTACACATCTGATAGAAGACTAAAATCCAGAATACACAAAAAACAAAAAATTAAATACCAATGAAGTAAACAGCCTAATTAAATAATAGGGCTTAGAACTAAAAAGAAACTTTTTACTACATGAAATTCAAATGTCTAAAAAATATCTTTAAAAAATCTTTCCACCTCCCAAGACATTAGGGAAATGCAAATTAAGACCACCCTGAGATATCATGTCACTCCAGTCAGAATGGCTAAGATCCAAAACACAAACAACAAATGCTGGAGAGGATGTGAGGAGAAGGGAATTCTAATACATTGCTGGTGGGAAAGTAAACTCATACAACTGCTTTGGAGGCCAATTTGTAGATTCCTAAAAATGTTTTTAAAAATACCATATGACCTAGCTATACTGCTCATGGGAATATTCTTAAAGAGTACTACATCCTGATACAGAGTCATGAGTATATCCACATTCATGGCAGCTCTATTCACACTAGCAAAGAAATAGAATCAATCTAGATGTCTAAGAGAAGATGAATGGCTAATGAAAATGTGGTTTATAGACAGTGGAATACTATTCAACTGTCAGGAAAACAAATTAATGAGATTTGCTGGTAAGTGGATAGAGTTGGAAGAAAAGTGAGCAAAGTATTCCAGATGCAGAATGCCAGATGCCGCATGTTCTCCCTTACAAGTGGATCCTAGCATTAAACCTTTAGAATGATGTAATCAAGCAGAAAAAACTTTTACAACACCCACAAACTGCAAAGGAACATAAGTTGGGGGTGGGAAGCTGAAAGAAGATCCTAAAACAGCACAGAAAACATAACATAGATGAACAGATGAATAAGGCATTTATGAAAGAAAAGTTTTAAAGGTAAGGGAAAAACAGAGATAGGATACATTAAAGAGTGAGGTTACCCTTCAGGTAACCAATTACTTGCTAACTGGTTTTTAACTGTCTCCCCTCCTCCAATGCCAGGGCACACATACCCAATAATGTAAACTTGCCTAAACAACAGTGGAAGGGGAAAAAATAGACACTAGACAGGAACAGATGTCTTAGTATTAACCATAAACACCTGATAATAAACCACAATCTAAATACCTCTCATTATATCCTTAGATAAGAAAAGATCTCAACACCCAAACAAGACGAATCCTCTTGCATTGGAAGAGCAGTGAAGTAGAAAACCATATCCAACCACAGAGTACACAATACCATTGACCCTAAAATACTCAGCCCAAATCAGACTATCTAATCCTCTCCCCGTCCTAAGGCTCAGGGAATCTTGCAGATGAGGAAGAAGTGAGATTCCAAGAGTTTAAAGGTGGGAAGGTACATTGCTGGCCGTGTCACCCCAATCATGGCTGGGATGCTGCATCCCAGATCTCACTACAATGAGATGTACCCCCAGTTTACAAAGTATCTGATGTATTAGTAATTCCCCGTGAATCAGTGATGATCTCAGGAGAAATAACTGCACACAATAAGAACCATAGAGGCAGGTGCTAGACAGGCGAAGGAGAGCATGGCCATTAACTTCCACAGAGGCCTGGTCCCCTACTAAAACAGACAACCCAAAGGGAGTCCTATGACCCACACAAGGCAGAGGGTGGGAAAAAGAAGGAAGGATTGGTAAAAGGAGGGAAGGGAGGAAGAGAGGAGGGGGAAATGGGAGAGGGAGCAGGTACAACCATTCATTTTTTGCATAAAAGAAAAATTCTTAATAAAAAAGTAATGAATGGACAAATATCTTTAAAGCTACTTGTGCTATAGTAACAAAAATGAAACAATATGCAAATCAGATTCTACTTTAACTAATAATAATAAGTGCAACTTTTTAAGTTGGTCATAGGGTGAATGAACATAGTTCTAATTCATTATACCTCCAGTTATAACCTGAGGACTGGGTCTTCTAACAAAAGTTTTCGGCTGGTTCTGCGGAGAGCCCATCGTCTCCTGGCATCCACAGCCAATGGCCAGACCTTCCTTTCAGAAGAATGTAAGAGCTGGAAGACAAAGATCATGCTGCAGCTGATCTAATTGTGATCTCACAGCTACAGTGGCTGACCTGCCAAAGACTCTGTCTGGCAACAGTCAATCACAGACCAGGAAGAGGCTCACTGAGAATCTTAGCCCTCGCTCTGGAGCTGTTGGCTACTGGTGGATTCTAGGGAGGATTAGTCATTGTCTTCAGCTGTGTGCCACTCTTCAAACCAGTAGGCTCCAGTGAAAAGCTCCAACCCCATGATCACACAGATGATCCTAGGTAACTCAGTGTGTCTCAAAACAAAACAAGAAGGTAATAAGACATGAGTTGTAGGAAACATAGCTGTGTGTATGGGAGGAGGAGGTAATAGTGGTGGGAGGGAGACTAAAGATCCCCTTAAATGTAGTAGTGGACTGCAAATCTGGCCCTGGAAGGTTGAGACTGGGAAACCCTAGAGCAAAGCATAAAGAACACAGAGCATTCCAGAATGATTCCAGAAGTCACCCTTTGATCTCCAAGGGTTCACATATTGCCCTCTTCTACACACACACACACACACACACACACACACACACACACACACACATTTTAAAAAGATAAAAAGATTAATTCATGTTTCCAAAACTACACTAATCCTACTTTCTGTGACATTTGGACACTATGGACTATCACTTAATCAAAACCCTAAGGAGCCAAAGTAACTTCAAGTAATCTGCTAGAGGGTAAGGATATTCACAGGGGAGTGAAAACAAAAAAAATTGCCAGGACACCTTAAATAGCAAAAAAAATGAACAAAAACCTGATTAGAGAAACTTATGACATACTAAGTTAACTCATAATCATGTGTTAAACTGCAGAATCACATCACACACATACACACATGCACAAAACACACACACATATACATAAAAGAGTTTCAAGTTTAAACATGATGTAAAGCCCACTACTAATAAAGCAACAACTTCTGATTTTAAATAACTGTGCATTATGATTGCCTCTTTTCTGTAAATGCTAGGAGAGGATGAACTTTAAAGGTCATCCTGGATAAATGGTGTTCCATTGCACCAGCATTTATTTCCCATCTGTGCGTGTACAAATACTAAGTTGTTTCCTGTTATCTGTCATTCACTGGGTGTCAAAATTTTTATTTCATTAAGGCTAACATATCCCTTCTAGCCATGCAAGCAGACTTTAAAGTTGGCTGGGCCACAGTTTTCAGGAAAAAAAAAGTTCTTTGTTTTCTGCATCTTGGTTTAAGTTATGCTAGAAATTATTCTCTTGACTTCATAATATCATCAATTCCATATGCATTCTACATTCCAGTAAGAGCTAATGAGTGGAAAGAAATGCAGGCTTTTTCAACCAAAGATCTAACTTTAAGTACAGGTGTTGCCATTTTTTTCCTGACTCTGGAAGAGTTTCCCAATGCAAACAAGCATTAGTGTCTTTTTTTAATATTTTTATTATTTATTCAGTTGTGTGTGTATGTATGTGTGTGTGTGTAGAACCACGGACAAATTCAGGAACCACCATGGAACGCCTCCACCTCCACCTCCTCCTTGTTTACTCTGCCTCGGATTCACAGGCTCCGCCCTACCAGGACCAGAAACGCGGGTTGCCCTCGCTTCTCCCCCCACTTCTATACCTGAGATCTAGGATCCGAACTCAGGACCTTCCGCCTGCAAGGCAGAGGCTTAACCCCTGAGCCACCTGTCCAGCCCCAAGCATTAGTTTCTTTATTAATGGAATATAAAATAAGCTAAGGAAACACGATTATTTTGAAGATGGAGTAAGAATATTTGAAAATCAATTTGAAGTATTATACAGATGTAAATGATTTATATGTATATCAAAATAAATATACAATCACATGCATCTTATCAAATATTAACAAATAAAATCTGAAAGAAACACTGCACTTTGAATAACATCACTGCAAACCTAGAAAGAATGCAAGTGCCAGTTCTGCTGAGTTCAACTTAAAAATCCATGGTCCAAAGCAGGCAACTGCTGGGGTGCGAGCACATAGATCCTCTTACTGGACAGCTTTATGAAGCTGAGCACTGAGCACGAGAGAACAGACTGTTCAACAGTCCCACCTAGAAGTCACAATTACTTATTGATACAATGTGTGCTGTGACAGCAAAGGCAGATACTCTAGAGCTTGGATCTCATTGCTGTGTTTTCAGTTCTTGTCAGTTTAATTGACTCCTGAAATTATCTCTAAGCTGGGAATGGAGCTCAGTGGGTAGACTGCTTGCCTAGAATGTACAAAACAAACAAACAAACAAAAGTGATGGGTTTCCATTACATGTAGTTTTTTATATGTAGGTAGCAGGCTAGCAACCTAGAGCTATCTTAATTTTTTCAGTTTTCTTATAAAATATTCATGTAAAACACATGACTAGGGTTAGAGTATTCTGAAGGCCAATTACTCTATGTGGTCCATGGCTCAGTATTAGCAGCAATACCTTGAAGCTCATTAGAAATACACGACTACAGGGTCCAACCTAGAACTACCCTTACATCAGAGTCTGTATTTAATAAGCCTTCTGGGTGTTTGTAGATTCTGTAGTGTCTGTCTTTAATCTTTTCATATTTATTTTATACATATACAAATATTAAATAAAATATTTAACATATTTTATTATATATTATATTTTTACATATATGTACCATGTATCATATTTATTTTACATATCATATATTTTATTATATTTTTATATGTATTATATATGTACCATGTATCATCTATTCAGCAACATTGACTTTCATTATCACTCCATGAGAAATGATATAGCTTTACCTCTAGAATATTCCATGGGATATGTGGCTGTTTTTGATTGAACCCATTACCTCGTAGAGCCTCTATTCTCAAACTCCTTTTTCAGATTCGGTACTGTGTTTGAAGCTAAAGGTGCACTGTGCAGGTGCCCATTGAATATTCACTTTGACTACACATCATTCAAAATAGTCAATATAAGAATGCCAAAAAAAGATTATTACTCAGAGAGATGTTGAAAAAGTGATTGGAAAGGAAAATATCCACAATTTCATTGACATTGTTCTGAGACACTTTGGAACACTCTTAACCTTTTTTCATAATATAAATGATTTCTGGACATGCTAATTCCATGTGACTTGCCATCTTGGGCAAATGGACTTTGCTAAGAGAGATAACAATGGTCACTCAATTTCAAAGAAGAGTGAGAAGAGACAGAATCCATACAGTAGAATCATGCTTAGGCAGAGTATAGGAGGTGATGCAGACTAGAAACTCTGGGATCCAACACCCAAAACAAGACTCAAGTGGCAAGGGTAAGAAGACAGTCCCAAATCTTGCCAATTCTGAACACCGAAAACTGGTATTCAGAGCTGAGATGAGTCAGACTCTCCCTAAGCATATAAAGCAGGCCTTGTGAGGTCTCACAACAAGGGATGAAGAGCTAGTGCTGTGATCAACATATATCATAGTAATTTTAGAAATGAATCAGCACTCTAAATGATGACTTTTAAAGCATTTTAAGTGCAAGTCGATCAGAACCACATAACTAAATAATCTTTCAAATACAGCAAAATAACCAAAATGTTACATTTTTTAAATCCATAGCAATTGATTTCAAAATAATTGAGTCTTATAAAGCAGTTTGGATTCTGAAATATCTCTAGACAGACAGACAGATAGATAAACAGACAGACAGATGATAGATAATATGTATGTGCATGGATGCTAGCATATGATTGAAAGTAATTACAAACAAATGAAGAACTAAACAAGATTGATTATATATACCTAATTATAAGTTCAACATAATTAAGACAACTCATAAGTTTTGAAAAGAATTCTACTACTCAAAGTGGTAGACAAATGTATAAAATCAAACATAGATAATTCTCTCAGGTCTCTCTACCTTAATTTTCCTCTCAGTTCCAGGTGGATTATTAACTCTTGTCTTGCCTGACTTCATTCAAAGCAATTAATGGCACAATGACCCCATTTTATGGCCAGAAAACTGATAAAGTTTTTTTTCCTAATTGAAGAAAAAAATCTTTAAAGTCATAAAAATTAAATACATTTGTCAAAATGTCAAATGTCAAAAATGATCAGAAATCATTTACAAGGCTGAAGCTTCACAAATTAAATACCCATAAAACTGGGATAAATAATCACATCTAATTCTGTCTTCGAAGTAAAATAATTGATGTATAACTAAACTGGAAGCTTTTGCTATCATTAGGTGTTAGACTTGACTTGAAGGCCATCTTACAGAAGTATATGCAAGAATATAATGCTTAAGACATTCCACTCACTTAATCCTCATAATTATAATTACGTGCGTATGAAGAAATTTGGTTAGCATATTCACAAAGCTAATTTCCTTCTAGAAAGAAGAAACTGGAAGTAAAACCTCTCCCTTCCCCCAGGACACAGTTAACCAGGCAGCCCTCTGCACTGCATGCTTTCAGTCCCAAGGAAGGAAGAGCTCAGGGAAAACATTTCCTGTGGCTGTGAAGGGCAATCTGCACAGCTATGATACAAGTTTCTTGCCTGCCTTTGCTACTGGATTTCCTAAAAAAGGCATAAATATGCTATTCAGTTGTTTTAAAATACAAAAGCGAGATTCTCAGGTCAGGGAGCAAATACCTCAACAGCTAAAAGCATTAGTGAAACTTCAATGTTCAGTCAGAAAAATGTTTGCAGGACAAGAATGAGTATGTGAGTCTGGATCCCCAACGCCCACATAAAAAAACCATCAAGGAGGGCACACAACTGCAGTACCAGAGCTCAGAAGGCAGAAATGGAGGGAATCCTTGCAATCCTTTGCTAACCAGCAAGTCTAACCTAATAGGCAAGTGCCAGGTTCAGGTCTTGAGAACTTGTTTCAAAAAGCATGGTAAATGTCATTAGAAACAATTACATTAAGTGAAGTATCCCAAACCCAGAAAATTAAGCGCCGTATGTACTCCCTAATAGGTGGCTCCTAGTACCAAACCCACCCAGCCCACCTTGAGACACTCATAGGTAAATCTATGTATTACCTACAGTAATTGCAAGGATTATGAACAGGAGGGATGGGGTTGGAGGGCCACACCAGAAACAAGGAGAGAAGTGACCATATTACAGTAGAAAAAATAGGCCTCCATCAAGGTCTGCAAGTAAGTAATGTGACACCTGGTTAAGTTCACAGACGTTCGTTCCTGATCATTTACAACTAAGGGGGTATGATCTCAACAGAAGGGGAGGGCATATAGTCTGGCAGATAAAAAGTAATCATTTTGCAAATGGGTGATTGACTCCTCCCTCACTGAGGTTTCCTACTTTTATTACATCTGCCCTTGAATGTGCTCTTATAATAAGACTCCAGTTTAGCAGCTTTTTGTCTCTGGCCAGGGGGTGACATACAGTGCCCAGCAGGATGGAGTGAAGGGCATTGCAGGAGCAGCAAAACTGCAAAAGAAAATCAACAAACCACAATCCAGAACTTCAGAGACGCTATATCAACCACCTAGAACTAGGCCAGACTAATCTCTCCCCATCCTGAAGCTCAGGGACATTTGCGGAAGAGGGGGCGGTAAGAGTGTAAGAGCAAAAGGATGGGAGGAGCAATGATTTGCAAGATACTCCACACAAGTTAGGGCCGAAGCAATCAAAATGGGACTTTGCATGCCCTGCGCAATGTCCAGCGCACTGTTGCCCTCACAAAGTCTAGCATCTGCTAAAGGCACAAGATCCTTGGAGGCAAGGGATTGGCAGCCACAGCAGTGTTCCTATGCTTAAGGGGAAGACGGGAAAGGGTTCAGGGAAATGCCACTGGGTCCTTGTACGTCATCGGAGAGGAGGGCCCAGAGGAGAGTCAGACATGCACAATAAAGGACTCTCTGGAATTGGGGGGGAGGCACTGGGGGATGGGGAGGGAGGGGAGGGGAAACAGGAGGTTCAGGGGGAGAAGGAGGGAGAGAGGGAACTGGTCTACCTATTAAGTTTGTATGAGCGGAAGTAATAAAAAAGTATAAAAAAAAAAAAGCATGGTAAAGAGACACCTTATGTTGACTTCTGGCCTATACACACACTGGCACACACACATACACACACACACACACACACACACACACAGCATATTGTACACACATGTACACTAACACAAAGTTACACAAAGCTTCTTGTACCCTTCACTCATATCTGTCAATTTCTTCATGGTGTATATTTTCATCCTCTTTCTCTTTCTAGTGTCTATTTTATAAATATGTAAAAAGTTCTTTCAACCAGTATTTACATTACAGTCACAAACATTGCCTCCACTTTAGTCTGTAATATTTCTCCTTGTGCCCTTGAGAACAATGTTCTCTCACATAACCAATACAAAAGATCAACTTAAGATTTTGATATCAAAGCTCTTCCTACTTAATACGCATTCAATTTTCACTATTATTCAACCAGATAAATGTTTAAAAAGTTATTGTTGTGTGGCTTTTTTCTTTTGTTTATGTTTTTGAGACATGATCTCATGCTATAGCTGAAGTTGGCCGAAAATTATATAGTCCAGACTGACTTTGAATTCATGGAAACCCTCCTGCCTCTGTCTCCCAAGTGCTAGGATTATATTTGTGTGTCACTTTATGTGTTAATTGTCTTAATAAATCAACTGGATAGGCAATTTTCTTTAAGAGATAATGGAACATTTGAAGTTCTAAGCCGTCATTTTATTTTTCAGAATGTAATAAGAATCAATATAGACAAATAATTAATTGAAACAGTAAAAACGTTTTGTCCACATAAAAAAGCAAAGCTCCTGAACAGAAATGATATAACCTAGCTGCCTACTAGATTTTCCACTGGGAAAATATACAAGATTAAGATTTAATTTTTTTACCATGTGCTATTATGGAAAAAAGTGGAAAAACATTTGTTCCTCTCAGGGCTTCCTTTAATACATTTAGACATATTTGCAGAATATGATTCTAACCTAAGACTCATATACATAATTCATTTGCTGCCATTTTATCCAAATTTAACAACCAGGTAGAGAAACAGAATTAAAAGTAACAGTTCATGAAAAAAACTGCTAAGAGAAATTTTTTTGGAAAATCACACTATTCTCTCCACAGCAGCAAGATGTCTCAAAAGAAGACATCAAAATACTAATGGAAGGCTGAATCTTGACAAGTAAGTACTATGCAGATTACTAGAGTTGCTTTCCCCAACATGAGGCTGTGGGGCAGGATACTCTGCCATTAAATACTTGTGAACTAGAAAAGAGATCCAAAATCTCATGGGATGGGATCTGGGAAAACATGGTGACAGGAACTAGACATAGAGGAAGTATTCTAGGTTTTACCCATAACACAAGAATGAAGAGACCATTGATTCTTTTGGTACCGACTGCTTGACTGCATAACTCAGGAAGGAAGCGGCAGTGCTTAACACTGACTTGCTTCTCATTTCTATGGGTAGAAATTGAAAGTTCCTATAAAAGGGCTGGAGAGATGGCTCAGGTGTTCAGAATCTGCCTTACCCCCGCCAGGAACAAGGAGAGAGGGGATCATGCTACAGCAGAGAAAATAGGCCACCATCGAATATTGCACATAAGTAATGAGACATCTAGTAAGCTCACAGACTTTCCTTCCTGGTCACTTGCAACTGATGGGGTTTGATCTCACCAGACAGGGAGGGCACAGAGTCTGGCAGATAGAAGGTAACCATCCTGCAAATGGAAGACTGACTCCACCACCACCACCATGGTCTCCTACTCTCAGTCCATCTACCTTTGAATCTACTCTTATAATATAAGCCTCTATTTTAGCAGCCTTTTATCTCTGGTTAGGAGGTGACATCCAATACCCATCAGGATTGAGCCAAGGGCAGTGCAGAAACAGCAAAGCTGGAAGAAAATATCATACTGACATTTCTTTCATTTGTCCCAGTTACTTTTGGAAAAAAGAATGGATCAGAATAGTTTGATTAAAGTCTTGTAAGCAGAGAACAGCCACTTTGTAGAAGTAAACATATCAATGAAGTCAATTTCAAGAGTTTTGATTTACCCAAATGATTTCACTGACACTTCTTTCGTTTGTTGCTGTATGTGTGTGGAGGGCACGTTTACACATGCTCACAGATGTATGGGTGCACATATGTGCCTGAATGTGGATACCCAGTGTTGATATTGAGAACCATCCTGATCACTGTTACACCTTGCCAGTTGAGCTTGCCAGCTTTCATTCGAGCTAGTCTGAGTAGTCAGCTTGCTGTAGAGATTCCCAGTCTTTGCCTTCCAAGGCACCTGGCACTTGAGGCAGAATATGGGAATCTAAAGTCCAGTCCTCTGGATAGGACGACAAGTGCTTTAACTGTTGGCTGAGTCACCTCCTCCATCCGCCAATCCTATTTGTAGCAAATTAAATTCCCAATATAGGTCACCCATCATCTCTAGCATTTTTCTTTTCAGATTGAGAGTACTTACACTGTCTTTTGAAAGTTACAAATACCACGAATATGGATGTTGCAGTTCACCTGCATGGTTGCTGATAAATCACCATCAAATAGCTTAAAGGAACAAGGGGTTTATTTTTTTACAGTAGTCTGGTTACAGTTCATAGTCCAGCTTGATGGGAGAGCATGCACCAACATGAGGGTGGAGGGAACTGGCCACACCATCTCTACATAACGGCTGAGAGAGGGACGATACTTAACTTGCTAGACCAGCATGTACACAAGGATGCCGGCTCTCTCAACCAGTTCTTGGTATTTTATTCCAGGGCCTAATCCCACCCACCATGAGCTGAGCCTTCCCCATCAGCTAGACAATCTCCTGCACGTTTTCTCTGGGCTTATCTCAACACCAATTCTCTACAAATGTGCTAGAGCTTAACCCCTCAAATATCAGGTTGACACCTGTGCCTAACTATGATAATAGACAATATTGCCAGAGAAATATTTGGACAGGAAAAACCCAATGGTGACTATTCTACAGCTTTTGGGGTCCGAATCATTCCGTTGTTTGTATAGAATCCTCTAGAGTTTGCATTAGCATTTTGTGTTGAAATCTAACAACTTAATTTTATAAAGGGAAAGGACCACAAAAGAGCAGAACTCTAACCTTACCCAGTGTCTTTTACTTCATCTGTTGATGGTGATCCTGACCATAATTGTGTAGCTCTGTAGCCCACAATCATACTCAACCATTCTTTTAGTTGCGCACACCATGACTGAGCAACAACATGTAGTGCTCGCCTTACAGCGCACACCATGACTGAGCAACAACATGTAGTGCTCGCCTTACAGGAAGCTGTTGGTACCTGGCAGCACAGACCAGCTCAGTGGGTTGGTGTTATCAGTAGAACATCCTTCTTTGTCATGGATACTCTTTCTCACGTTTGTGAACTCAGGCTTCCTCATCTCCCATCACCACATGAAATTTCTTTAGCTTTTTCCTCATAAGTGTCAGTAGCTGTGAGTAGATCACATTCTGAGCATCAAGGGAATTCATATTTAGCTTTTGTTTCCAGATCAAGACCTCTTAAACTTTTCCATCTGCAACCCCAACAAACTATTATATGACCCTGACTATACAGGTATGCAAAATAGGTAAACAAATCAAATAATTAATGATAATAAACCAGAAAGAATTTTATTTTAAGGTAATTCTTTGATGTGCTTATAATTTTATTGTTTATTAAAGACAAAAGCAAATTTGCACATTGAGATGAATGTACTTGCTTGTCTAACACAATACAACCAAAAGATATATTAATTAGCTACTTACATGTTGAGAAATGGTAGTAAAAAATATGAAAAGTTTTTGTTTCCCTTAGTCAAACAATTATGTTTCTAAAAGAGCAGGAAATTTTGTGTAGTAAAAGCACCGTTCTGTTGCAGGAAGTATTTGTTGGTTCTGGCAATTAAAAGGCACACTGAGTGCAAAGGTGTATGTTGCATATTCATAATTGAGGTTACAGAGATATCATGAGGAACCGAGGCAGACAGATCGTAGCAAATAGCTTAGTACCTTAGGACTCTACTTGACATCAGCTACGCACATACCGTTCTCCCAACCATGTGTCTAGTAACTTGTTGGCAGCCTGAAATCCTTCCCACACAGGCCTTGTACACAAACCCCTAGCTTAACAATGCACCTAGCAACCTAGGATCGGGTATGCTTACAACCCACTGTAAACAATGAAATGTTTCTCCTCCTTTTAATAACCATAAAACTTGAGCAGTTTCTACTCAAAAGCATTGTCAATATATCTGATTAAAAGGAAAGGAGGACCAATCCAACCTGAAATGGATTTAGGGTTGCATGCGCACTAAGTGAAACTTTTATGGCAAATTCCCTGTTTACCATCTTGTACCTATACATTATTGGGAGTGTATAAGATTAAAGATCAAATGTATTATAGGAAGAACTATGTACAGTGAATAAAAACTGACATAATTCAAATCTTTCAATAAAAAATCACCTTATCCCCCTTCTCAATCAAATTTTTCCTTTAAAAAATTTATAATCCAGATGAAATTCAGTGGCCCACTAATGCAAAAAGGAGGCTGTAATGGGAAGAGGAAAGGGGATGAAATTAGGGATTGAGATGTGAAAATACAATATGTTATAGTTATGTAAAATAAATAACTAAACATTGTGTTTGTGCATGTGAGAGGGAGAGTGGAAAAAAGAGAGAGCAGATGCTCATGGAGGTAAGACAGCAACTTTCAGAAGTAGATTTTCGCCTTCCTCCATGTGGGCTCCGGGGAATAAGTTCAGGTAGTCAGGTGACTTTATCTGATGAACCATCTTTCAGGACCTACACCCTTTCTTTTCTTGAGCCCTATAAAAGAAAGGCCACCTAAATAATTGGACCCTCAAGTACTCTCATTCATGTGACCTGCTGTGCATCTTGATAATATATTTCCTTCTGATCTGCACAATGCTTTGAATTAAGTTAACTTGCCATTTTTGCAATCTGTGTATACATGAATTTCACTCACTTTATTTATTGTGTGTTTGTGTGTGTGTGTGTGTGTGTGTGTGTGTGTGTGTGTGTGTGTGTGTGTGAGAAAGAGAGAGAAAGAGAGAGAGAGGGCATGTGTCTCTGTGAATGATCAAGTATGATCTCGGGAATCATCCTGGATTTTTTCCACCTCCTTTTTGCTCTTCCCTGGGACTCCCCAGGCTCTGCCCACCAGGACTGGAAGTGCAGGCTGCCACCATTTCTTTTTTTTTTTTTTTAGTTTTTTTTTAATTTCTTCCACTCATACAAAGTTATTAAGTACCCCATCCCATCCCTTACTCCCTCCTCCCTTTTTCCTTTCCTTTCCCCCCTCTCCTCCCTTTCTCCCAGTGCTCCCTCCCGCCCCCATTCCTGGAGCATCCTTTAGTGTGCATGTCAAACTTCCCTCTGGGTCCTCCTCTCTGATGAGGTATAAGGACTCAGTGGCATTGCCTATAGCTCTTTTTGGTGTTCCCCTTTAGTATATGAACACTATTGTGGCTGTTAATCCCTTGCCTCTAAGAATCCTAGTTCCTGTGATCCATGCTAGACTTTGGGGGTTCAATGATATGTTGGTAATTGCACAGGTCATGCAAAGTCCTATTATGATTACTTCAGTCCTAACTTGTATGGACTATCTTGCATATCGTTGCTCCTCCCCATCTTTAGGCTCTTACAATCTCACCACCCCGTCTTCTGCAAATTTCCCTGAGCTTTAGGATGGGGAGAGATCAGGGTGGCCTGGTTCCAGGTGGTTAATGTAGAGTCTCTGATTTTCCAAATTATGGTTTGTTATTTTTTTTTCAGTTTTGCTGCTCCTGCACCACCCTTGGCGCCATCCTGATGGGTATTGGACATCACCCCTTGGCCAGAGATAAAATGCTATTAAAATAGAGTCTTATTATGAGTAGATTCATAGGTAGATGGAATAAGAGTAGGAGACCGCTGTGAGGGGGGAGGGGTTCAGTCTTCCATTTGCAGGATGGTTACCATCTATCTGCCAGACTCTACGCCCTCTCTGACTGGTGAGATCATACCCCATCAGACGCAAGTGACTAGTAAAGAGAGTCTGTGAGACCAACCAGATGTCTCATTACTTACTTGCAGTCCTTGATGGTGGCCTATTTTCTCTACTGTAGCATGATCCCCTCTCTCCTTGTTTCTGGCGGGGCCCTCCTTCCCCCTCCCTCTCTGCTTATAATCTTTGCAATTACTGTAGCTATTACAGAGCTTTATCTTTGAGTGTGTCACTAAGTGGGTTTGGTACTAGTATCTACCTATTAGGGAGTAAGTATGGCGCTTAATTTTCTGTGTCTGGGATACTTCACTTAATATAATTTTTTCTAATTCCATCCATTTCCTGGCAAATTTCATTAATTCATCCTTTTTGATGGCTGACTAGTATTCCATTGTATAAATATACCACATTTTCCTTATCCACTCGTCAACTGTCGGGCATTTGGGTTGGTTCCATGACTTTGCTATTGTAAACAATGCTGCTATGAACATGGTTGTGCTTGTGCTTGTGAATTTTTGCTGTATGGGGGATTATTCCCAATAGTGGAATAGCAGGGTCATATGGCATTTCAATCTTTAACTTTTTTAAGAATCGCCAGACAGCTCGCCAGCATTCCCACCAGCAATGTAGGAGAGTTCCCTTCTCTCCACATCCTCTCCAGCATTTGGTGTTGTTTGTATTGTGGATTTTTTTCCATCCTCACCAGAGTGAGATGATACTCAGGGAGGCTTTCATTTGCATTTTCCAGATCAGCTGCCATTTCTGCCTGTTGTTTTTTACATAGGACCTAGGATCTGAACTTAAGACCTTCTGCCTCCCAGGCATCTCTCCAGCCCTTATTTTTCACTCTTCAAAGGTACAGAGAACCTGAAAACACTTAGCCCAGGCACCAAACACCAGCCAAAAGTAATACAGGCAACTGCTGCTAGAAACACTGCATTTGTTATGCATTTAATTTGCAATTAATTTTTGAATGTTGTTCATTCTGAAACTGTTTACTGCTGCCAGGCTTTCCCAAAACCCACAGTTTGAGAAGCTCTATTCTGTAGGGAATGTCCATTCTATGAATGGGTCATGTGGTTGAGTATTAGGGGGGAAAAGTAGCAAACAATACCAATCATATTTCCCTTGATGAACTCTGGAAAATAGTTTGGTAAGGGGGCTGGAAACATGGCTCAGGGGTTAAGACTCTGCCTCAAAAGCAGAAGGACTTGAGTTCAGATCCTGGATCTCAAAAAAAAAAAAAAAAAAAAAACACACTAGGCAGAATTAATGGCAGCCTATACTTCTGGGCCTGATGAGAGAAGCATTCAGGATGATTCCCAAAATCACCCTTGATCCTCCATAGGGACACACAGTGTCCTCTCTCACACACATACACACACACACATGCACACACACACACACACGCACGCACACACACACAGATTCTTTCTAAATAAATAAATAAAATACTTTTTAAAAAATGGTTTGGTGACATTACCAAGCTTCACTTTAGTTTGATTCTAAAACATTTCCTTTTTGCCAGAGGTTGTTAATTCCAACTCCCTGTAGCCTCCCTCAGTGTCTGCAATGGGAGGTAGTGGTGGTGTATCACCAAGGCTGCCTGTTCCACCTCCCAGCAAAGGATCAGATCAGCAGAAGAATCCATCCTAGGATCCCTTTAAGGAAGATAAACACAAATATACATTTGCTCTATTGAAAACAATGTCTAAAACTATTTATATTAGTGATAGTAAATACAGTAATTTACAGTTTGTGTTTCCATTAATGACTCCTCTGTAATTAGTTTTGGTTGTAGCAAAGTGTCCTGACCAAATCTGCAACAACCCTGTCCCATGTTGTTTACTGGGGCTCTGGTATGCTTACCTAATCTTTATTGCCATCTTTCCCCAGCCTTTGCTTCCATTTGCAAAGAGATAAACTTGACCAGTATGACTCCTTCCTTGAAGGATCTGTAGCTATGGGTACTTGTCAGTGAACATTGGAAACATAAATCACATGCCACAGCCTCAAGCAACTTCAAGTGTAGTTGCAGACATGCCCTTTATGATGAATTTCAGCAAGAACAAGAAAGTTAAGGGTCCAAACAAACACCTCCCCATTTACAGCAGAAGTTTCCACAACATTTTGCCTGTCTTTTCTCTATGCCAAAAGATAGATAACATTGGAAGTTATCTTTCAAACCATGATCAATCTAGTCTGTTTCAGTATTTTAAAAAATCTGAAGTGATTTAATGTTATTTGTATGGATCAGGAATGAGATTCAGTAACGAACAGGATGCATGAGCAATACGAATGCCATGCCCCACAATGTCACCCATTACTACCCTGCTGACCAAAAGGCAAATGTGACAGTGTCCTAATGGAGGGAGAACTGCTTAAAGGAGGTGGAGACCCAGCTGTGAAAACAAACACCATGCTGAGTACAGCAGCCCAGGCAGTGTGGTGTCCACGGTTGTAAGTTGCTCAGCCCAGGGGGGAATTGGATCTCAGCCCATAAGGAATCTATCCCACACGACGATGAGCATTTGTGAGAAATCTGGCAGTGGTGATGGTGGAATTAAGCTGAGAGGCTGGCAGGATGTTGCTGGCTAACATCACAGAAGTCCATCAGAGGAGACTGGTACCCAGCACCCAGCCAGGGCTTACGGATAGGCTCAGCCTGCAAATCCAGGCTGTGAAGAGGGATAGATTTCTATTAGGGAACTGGGGTTTGAAACTACACTGTGATTTAACAGACCTATCTAGTCTTCTTGCATCTCAGTTTATAAAGAAAATGATGGAATTCGTATTCTGAGGAGGTTCTAGCCAATCCATGCATCTGTAAACTTCAGCATACAGAACTGATGGGAGCCCTTCTAGCTCTAAATGGGTCCGAAAGCAGAAGAAGGAAGTTTGTAAAGGATGGTGATGCTCAGATTCAGCTGGCTAACGACGGACCTATGGATGTGTGTGGCTGAGATCTAAGACTCTTGGTTCTTGTTGTGCAAGAACCAGACATTAGAGGGACAGGAAAAACAGCAGGGGGAAAGAATGGGGAGGAAACGGACTTCTATATTCAGCCAACTAAAGTAATGTTAACTTTGCCTAGAAGCAGTGGTTGCAGTGAGTCCTTTTTAATCACAGCAAAATCATATTTCTAAAGCATGTATTCATGCACCAAATATTGCATTTATACCAAATGTAATGTTCAGCACTACAGATGCAGCCACAAACAGGGCCTGCATTCTGGGAGCTAGAATTTACTGAGGAAGCTTGACATTACATAATAAATCTTAATCTTTTCTTTTTCTTAATATTTATTTATTTATTTATTTATTCAATTGTGCGTGTGTGCATATGTATGTGTGCATGCGCGTGTGTCTGTGTGTGTGCAGAACCACAGACGAATTCGGGAACCACCATGGACGCCTCCACCTCCTTCTGCCCCGGGATTCACAGGCTCCTCCCTACCAGGACCAGAAACGCAAGCCGCCCCCGTTTCCGCCTGGCATCTATACATGGGATCTGGGATCCGAACTCGGGACCTTCCGCCTGCAAGGCAGAGGCTTAACCCATGAGCCACCTCTTCAGCCCCCTTAATCTTTTCTTACACATCACAGTAAGTATTCTAAGGGAAGAAAGAAGAAACTACCATTAGTTTTAATATACAATATCAAACCGTGTCCAAACACTTAATGTACTCATAGATTAGAGCAGTTCTCAGCCCTCAATTGAGAAGCTTGCTTTTGCAATGGAAGGTGTTTAATATGGTGAATCACATCTGGCCACACGGCAGAAAATAAATAACCGTGGAGTGACTGTGCCCAAACAGGTCATATAAACACCCCCCCACACCAAGATACCGAAAACACTGCAAAAGAGGGGGCAGTAAGAATGAAAGAGCCAAAGGGTTGGAAGAGTCCTACCAATGAGAATCTTCTGAACATGAGGAGGCTGTGGCAGCCATGAACTCACTGAAGCTGTGTTTACTTCCACAAGACCTACACAAGATCGGGCCTGTCACCATTTCACCGTGGAAGCAGGGAAGACCATGTGAGGCACCACATCTCCCTGAGGGACTATGGAGGGGTAATGCTGGCTGTCTGAAGGGGGACTCCTTTCCTCAGGAGTACATCCACTGATCACCACATCAGCAAGGCCAGTACAGGCAACTCGGATGAAGTTCAGTGGACCAGACACACAAAGGACGTGAAAGTCAGAGGAGACTGGTTGGGAAGAAGGTTTTCAATGGGAAAAGAAGGGGAGGGATTAGTTAATATGAGGCAAAAATGGCATAACTTCATTTTGTATTTTTCACAGCATTATACAAATTTTGTATTTTTCACACATATTGTACTTATGTGTGAAACTGTCAAAGAATAAAAATGTATTCAAAATTTACAAAGCAAATGATATTTAAAAACCTTAAATTATGAGATTAGAAAATAACTTTTCTTAGGAAATTACATTAAAGAATTCCAAGAAGATGTAACAGAAAAAAGTATCAATTTTTAAATGTTTCAAAATATTCATTTAAACCGCATTATTATGTATATATATACATGTTATATAAGTGATAATTAAAGCAATTATATGTGTATTACCACAGCCATTATGACATAAGGGCTGATGTAGCCCCCAAAGCTCTCTTTTTAAAAGATTGTCATATAACATATGACATATCGCTGCTGGATTCTTCTTTTTTATTATTATTATTTATTCAATTGTGCGGGCGCGTGCGTGCTTGCCTGTGTGTGTGTGTGTGTGTGTGTGTGTGTGTGTGTGTGTGTGTGTGTAGAACCACGGGCAAATTCGGGAACCACCATGGACCGCCTCCACCTCCTCCTTGTTTACTCTGCCCCGGGATTCACAAGCTCCGCCCTACCAGGACCAGAAACGCAGGCCGCCCCCGCTTCTGCCCGGTCTATATGTGGGGTCTAGGATCCGAACTCAGGACCTTCCATCTGCAAGGCAGAGGCTTAACCCTTTAGCTACCTCTCCAGCCCACTGCTGGATTCTTAACAGCAATTCTTCTCATATGAGAAAGCTGCTAATATCACAAAACCATTCGTGACCCAGAGAAAAAAGATGGTCTCAAATGCTGTTTCTACATGGACACACTTATATCCATTGGTACTGCTAATAAATATGACTTTTAAGTTTGAAAATTCAATCATGATTCTTCACAAAGTGACTGAAACCTGAGTAAGCAGACACAGGCAAAAAAGCTCCTGTAACTCAGAGGTTTCCCTTCCATTAAAAAGAAAAAAAAAAAAAAAGGTCCAGGCCCCTGTGGATGGATGCATCTGTTCTGGGGGACTAGCAAAGTTACACCAAGGTTTAGGGGATTCACAGACAATTTCACTCTGGATTAATGCACAATCTGCTTTAAAATGTAATCGATTTCCAAGAAAGGCTGAAAACTATGAATTCTGCAGCAAATCCACTGAATGTTGACAGATTCTCAAGTTTTTGTTTCATGAACAAGTTTATAAGCATCCAGATTATAAATTAAAATAGAGGATTATTTGTGTAGTTTGAAGAAAAAGTAAGGTCCAGAGGAATATAAGGACCTTTATAGAGCTTGCTAGAAAAAGAAATTTTAAAGAAAGCTTAGAGCAGCTTTTAGAAACTAGTTGATTAAAATATATCTAAGTATATTCTCATCAAAGTAATATGAGACTACACGAGGTCCCTGAAAGCTGAGAAAGTCAAAGACCCTTGTGTTTACGTAAACAAAATTTCACCTTACCTGTGGATTTCAAAAATCACTGTGTGCATCTATTTGACAGTTTTGAAACAGTTTCTGTTCTGTGCTATGATTTCTGCTACTGATGGAAGAAAACTCATGCCCTCACATTTTCTATCTGCTGGGTATAGAAGTCAAAACCAACAGAAATAAACAGTGCCATCTTGGATTCTGTATGCTTGTCACAGCTTTATCCAGTATTTGGCTGGTATTTATGCAAATCTGGAGAGGCTTATACTTATTTTTTACTATTTCAGCTATAAATATCCAAGGTAAGTTCTCATAAAATTATGAACATTGAACTTGTCTCCTTCTGCACAAGTAAAAATGAAAGGGATCAGTTACTTACTCCTTAAGAACTATGCAGGAAAATCTGAAATTGTGCTTACTAAAGTTTCAGGAAGCAATCTAAATGAAACTTAAAAATATCTTCTGATGAATAATTTTTCTGTTATTTGCATTTTTGCATTTTAGTTATTATTTTGAGACACAAAACATCTTTTCCCAAAGTGTTCATTCTTATTTACTTGATTTTCCATTAATTAGTGCAGTTTTTTTAGATCTTGATCATCTTGACTTTTGAGTTTTCTTATAACAAGTAATTATATAAACATGAAGCTCTTCTTCATTTGATTCACCACCAACGATTAATAGCAAGGCTTTTCCTTGACTGCCTAAGTTGATGACAGCTATTTTAATTAGTAGTTACTTCCCCCGCTGAATAGTGCTAGTGATGAAGTAACTAGATAAGAAATTTCCTTTCTAATGTTGTGTTATCCCTTCTAGAGAATTCTATGAACAGTCACCTGGGACACAAATTACACATATTCACAGCAGTCATATATTTAAGACAGCAAAAAAAGGAAATAAAAAAGCGATTTGTGCAGTATAAAAAAAAACAAAAACAGTTTTCAGCATCCCTTATTTTCTTCATGAATGGAGCCTGAAATGTATCAGAACAGGATCAGGAAAAATCCCTGAGTCTTTGTTAATGGGGCACTTGATCTCAATAGTTACTTCACATCTGATCATACAATCCTTCATTCACTGTATGAAACCAGTTACTCATGCTGACTCTATTTCTTTCACATTGGTCCCTAACAAAGGCACTGACCAGGCCTTTTGTTCTCAAAGGTTACAACTCCCCCATGAACCATTTACATCATTGGCAAAGTACGTCCAGGTCATAACATGACCAGAGACTCTTGCTGAGAATGATGGGGAAACCTGAATTTTAATTTGCCCTGTATAGTTAACCAGATGTGGAAAGCACAGTGGATCATCTGACTTGTGTCTCTGCCCCAGCTAAGTATATAATAAATAGATAGAGATAGTATTATTATTGTTGTTGTTTAAAAATTATTTAACATAGCCTTTCCTAAAGTATGACCCAAAACATTATGTTGCTTCATAAAAGTTTGAGAATTCTGAGACATATATTTCCGCCTCAAGAGATTCTCGGCTCACATTAACACTTGAAAACTTCTGAGAATTCCCACAGCTCCATTAACCGCTGTCCAACTCACTCAGACCATTTTTACATATGTTGCAATCTAACATTCCTGAACATCTGTAAAACCTGTTCAGAGAAGTGCAGAGCTGGAGGCTTCCAGGATAATGCTCTGTAGAATTCTCTCGGTGATTTCCAGGAAGACACGATAAGGAAAGAAAAGGGTCAGCTTGAGGGGAACTGAGTTCCAGAACCCCATTCTAATCTTTCTAATCTCTGGACTCAAAGTAAAATAGCTTGATTGAGGCAATCTGTGACTCAAAATATCTTGGATTGATGTAATCCTGTGTCTTAGAAATAAATTGCTTCTAATCTGAATTGACACATTGTGCCAATTAGAATTAGGGTGATCCCAAGAGAGTTTCTTGCAGTGAGTGACTTATTATGTGTGCTTATTCACACCTGCCAATGCTAGCTGGGCTTTACTGAAGGCAGCGTTTGCAATCCTGTTCCATTGTTGTGAGCTCAGCCTGCTGATTTGCTTTGACAGAAGGGATTTAAGTATCTGACATGCCTTTGTGGTTTACTTATGGTCCTCCTGAGCTCTCTTCATGAGAAATACATGCCCCACACAGTAGGAGTCCCTCAGCCAAGGTACACAGCTACAGCCATCTTCTGAACTCTGGAAGGTACTGGAACAGTAAAAGCTGACTGCTACAGCCTGAAATCAAATTCCTCTACTATTATCCTTGCATGATTCTCCACTAAATGATACGGTCAGTGCAACATGGTTGATGCAGAATTTCATAACACTTGTGCAATTAACCTGAATAACTTTCAAAAAAGCATAATAACCCTCATTCTTTCGAAATCCAGATTCCATTCTTCTCTGTCAAGAGTAATTTCTCTACTTCAGCAATTCACAGAACAATGAGATGTTAGGTAGCAAGGATGCCAATAATGTACATCATATTTAATTGTCCAGTAGAGGATCAAAGGATTTTTTTTTACTTTGTTCATGAAGCCAAATGCTGCTTTGGGGTTAGGATTTAATACAAAAAAATTTAATATTCTTTGCCATTTCTATAATTGCTTTCAGAGAATTTAATCAGGTCAAAATTAAAAATCATTTGTGTTTAATCAAGCTGTAACTCAAATAAGCCCTCCCAACCAACACTCAAAGTTAAAAAAAAAAAGTTGTGTTCCAGCCATACTAAAAATTGAAAACACATCAACTAAAAGCAGGTAGTTGAGTAATGAATAAACTTCCACTTTACATTTGTAAGAAAGCTATTCGAGGACAGCTGCTCTGACAAATGAATGATGGTGGGGTTATCTCTCTCAATTGAAAAGTTAAAAAGCTTACCTTAGGGAACAATGTCCTCCATTCAGATATCAACCACAGTGTTATCTACAAGTGAATTCATTATGAAAGACTGTAGAAACGGTCTATCTTTATGAGTTCCATAAGCTACATGTCCAGCTCCATAAAGGTACATGTGCAAAGTTGAGCCAGAAAACCAGTAGGATGAGACAAGAAAGATTAGAGAAAATAGCAGCAGAAATCTACTTTCCTAGGAAATGAATGCTAAGAATGACTGAGATTCTTAGAGGTTTTTATTCTCTGAGAACAGGTGAGGAGTGTATGATCTGCAGGATAATTCCCCTTGAGTAATTAAAAACAACACTGATAATATCTTGTCAACTACTGACTCCATGACTGTATAGACCAAAGGACATAACATCAGTGGGGGCCAGCAACATGCACAGGGTGTGATGAATTCATTTGATAAATAATGTGGAATCTTCATCTGCTCTCTCACTGGCTAAAAACTGAGAGGGCTTTTTTTTTTATTTTTTATTATTATTATTATTTATTCAACTGTGCGCATGTGCGTGTGTATGTGCGCGCGCGTGTGTGTGTGTGTCTGTGTCTGTGTATGTGTAGAACCACAGACGAATTCGGGAACCACCATGGACGCCTCCACCTCCTCCTTGTTTACTCTGCCCCGGCACTCACAGGCCCCGCCACCAGGACCAGAAGCGCAGGCCGCCTCCGCTTCCGCCTGGCGTCTATACGTGGGATCTGGGATCCGAACTCAGGACCTTACGCCTGCAAGGCAGAGGCTTAACCCCTGAGCCACCTCTCCAGCCCGAGAGGGCTTTTTTAATCAACAAAAAAAATAAAATAAAATCAATAAATGTTTAGCCGGATTGAGAAAGAGACAGATGGAGACAGGGAGAGAAAATATTACTAAAACAGGAAATGAAAGAGGAACATTAAAACTGATGCCACAGAAACTTTTAAAGAATGATAGATTACTGTGTAAATGCTGTACATTTTCATTGACCTAAAAGAGGTGCTTATGTTTCTCTTTGTGTGTGTGTGTGTGTGTGTGTGTGTGTGTGTGTGAGAGAAAGGGTAATTGAGTATGTGTGCCTGTGGAGCTAAGGGTAACATCAGGAATCGTTGCCGTGTCTCCTTATTGCTTCGTTTTGGGGTTTCCTAGGCTATGCCTTTCCAGGCTAGAATTGCAGGCCACAACTATATCCACTTGACATCTTAACATGGAATATTGAGTTCTGAACTTAGATCCTTTTGCTTACAAGGGAAAGGCTTTAACCACTGAGCAATCTCCCTAGCCCAAGAAGTACATCTATTTCTAAAAATGCAATGTACCACAACTGAAGCACACTGAAACTGACGATCTAAGCAGACATGGTGCTGGAAGATTGGCAGTGCTTAAACAGTTCCAAATGTAGGAAGACCAGGACCCAATGGCTTCACTAAGAGAACTCTGCCAGATATTTTAAGAATAATCAAAGCCAGTCTGCCTCCAAATCTTCAAAAAAAAAAAAAAATTAAAAGAAGAAGGAAAACTCATGCAATAAATCTGATATTGTTTGTCTCCCAAAGGTTTATGGACTAGAAGATTGGTCCCCAGTGTACTGAAATTGAGACATGGTCCAACCTTCAAGAGGCTGTTGAGAGCTAGGTCATGACCACACTTTGAAAGCAATTAATGTTGGTCTCACAGATGGAGGTTGGTCTCACTGGAGAGGAGTTTTCCTGACTGAAGGGTTTATGAGGGAGCGGGTGCAGCTACAGCTTCAGGATTATGCCTTCTGCTTTAGTACAACAGTCACAGAACCCATGCAAATCTGATGCCCAGTCTCAGGAGCTCAGTCTCCGAAACCATGAGCCAAAGGAAGCTTTGGACACTAGGCTTCTGTCAAGTTTTCTGTTACCACAATACAAGCCAGACTAAGCTCTAAGTTAGCCAAAACCAAATTTTGTGCCAATTCGCTAATATGAGATATCCAAATTTGTCAAAGTTATAAAACCAGAAACTCAAATTGTCCTGCCAAGAGCATGGGGCCCATAGTGGGGATAAAGAAGGGTTGTTTCATGAACTTGCAGTTACAGTTTTGCAAGGCATAAAAACTTCTGGAAATCACTGAATGACAATGTGAACAGGCTCAGACTGTCAACTCACATTCAAGAATTGAACAACGATCATTTTTACGGCATATGGATTTTCCCACACCTTTTTTTTTGAGAACAAGAGTTCAAAGTTGTCCACCAGCTGTTCTCCAACAATGCTTGCCTGCATGTGAATGAAAGGAATGGAGAGCAGCCCAAGTAGAATCAAAGCGGGAGTCAGAGAAGTGAAAGGGTGAAGTCAGTTATATGGAATGAGAATAAACCATGAGAGGAAACTGGAGACATTAAACAAGCAACAATATATATGGGTCCTGTGACTTAACTGGGAGAACACACACCCTGATGAAACTATGAATGGCTCCATGCTTTCTGCTCAAAGAATCAGTACTAAGATTTTGATCACTCTGTTTTCTAAGCTACCAATACAAAACATTTAGACGTGGACATCCAAGATTAAAGCGTTGCCCACTTTGCTTCTTCTGGAGACTGTCTCCCTTGCTTGCAGATGGCGTCCTTTGTCACATGTATTCACATGGTCATGCCTTTGTACACAGTTGTCCCAATGGCTTCCTCGTCCTGTTAAGGACACCAGTCATACTGGATTAGGCACCTGCCATGCCAGCCTCACTTATCTCTCTTTATCCTTTAATTCAGCCAAATATAGTCACATTTGGCAATGACTAAGCATTAGGATTTCAACATGAAAAAATCGGTAGGACACCATGCAAATTCACCAGTTTCACATCGAGCTCAGTTTCTTAATTAGTTACACATGTAATTGTGTGAATGATAGGAGAACTGTGGATAAAAATGTCCAATTCATATGCTTGAGGAAAAAAAAGATACTATGTTCCTTCCATGTTCCTCCTGTCACCACATACTGAATCCCGGAGACCACATTTTCTGGTGTTCCTTATAAGTTTCACCATTTCACAGAATTCTATAGATGAAACCTGTTTAGTTAGATCTTGGATGACTTGATTTTTATTTTGCTATCTATGGGAAACCACCAGAATCATGACATGAGGCCCAAGTGAAAGGTTAGGAGACATCTCCAAATCTATGAGTGTTTCCCCAAAAGATCCCATGCGCTCTGTAGTGGGCTGTACAGCAAGGCTCTTCCTCATATGGATTCGCTCTTCTGGCCTGCAGATTTTCTCTATACTAAGAAGTCCCCAAGTATTTTCAAATAAAGTTAACAAATTATTTCACAGTATTTTTAGTATTGTAGATGAAAACTAGATTGAATTTTGCTCCCTAGAAACCGGGGATTTTCATTTTGCTAGGCTGATTTTGAAGTGATCCCAACACGACTTTCTTTGATGTTCCCTTCTGCTTTTTCACCTTGTCTAGATTCTTAGTGACTAACATGCCATCTCAAATCAGAAAGTATGCATAACAAAATTGCTGGGTAAATTATATTATTGAACATACATACGCATTCCTGATGTGACACAACTCATGAGCTATCTTGAATTTGGGAGCCTAACTGGCAAGTTTGGATGCATAATAGGGTGGAAGGTTTATGGGTTCTTTATCTCTAATCAAAAACTCATTGTATTGAGAAAAAAATAAATTCACATCTTTCTATAATTTATGAAGAACTCATGATAAATGCATTCTTCTTGGAGTAGTATAATTTTAGGTGCATATTGTAATTAATGATACAGAAAATACGGGGTGAAAAATATAGAACAATTTCTAAACAGGCAACAAAATTTAACTATTCAACTTTACATGTTTAAGAAACGAGTCCATCACAGTTCACAAAAATTCAGTGTTTGCAACAGTTATTTCCTTAAAAGCACAACTAACTCATGAATGTCACACCTCAAGCACTATTTATATGAGTCCAAGTTTCTCTTCCCTGACTCTATCTTACAAATGCTTTTTCTACATTAACTAGTCTCTACTAAGATACATTATTAAATGTGACATCAGAAATCATCCTGGATTGTTATGCCTCCTTATTGCTTTGCTCTGGGGTTTTTCAGGGTTGAAATTACAGACAGCCTCCACATCTCCCTAGCATTTTTAAAAAGGTTCTGGGATTTATTACTATTTTTACACAGAAAAAAAGGTTATTCAGTCACTGACAACATCAGCAGTAAATTGAATGTCAGTAATGGTCATGCTGTATTTAAACAATGTGATCAGGAAGTTTAATTTCAAGCAGAATGACATAAGATCAAATTTTTCTCTACCAAACTGAAGCTACTTACTTTATATCTAGCAGCTTATATGGGCCCTGAGCCCATTGAAATAGCATACAATGTAGGGACATATGTAAATTAGATATAAATTGTGTTTACTAGTCAGCTTCTAATCAATACTGGGAACACTTATGTTCTGTTAGCTGCTGTGGTCATCAGAGCAAGATTTTCAGGAAATCTCTCTGCTGGAACAGGAAGTTTGAAGGGAGATATTCATGATAGATCCCACAATAAGCTCTCATTCTCTGCATAAGGCAAATGAGTTATCTCTGGGTTATTTCTCTGCCACCCAACACAACTTTTGTCTCTCTTTTCTTATTGTTAAGCTTGTGGTCTTATGATTAATTTCCATTTCAGAGTAAGAAAAATACTGATCATGAAATATCAGGCCATATATGGTCAAATAAAACACTTTCAGTTGGTTATGACATTGCTTTCTTTCCTGAGCAAAGAGTTGATTTTATTTATCATCGGTTTCTGTCTTTCCATTTCAGCCTTAAAACGTTACCAAGTCCTTGATGATCCGGCCTTTCATCAGACATTCTCTCCTGTCAACACTCCTATCTAATCTTTTTAAGAAAACATGGAATGTTGTCATATAAAAGCTGGATTTCTGACTCCATTTGATGGTTGGTAGGAACAGGAAAGGAAGCAAGGTATGCAGCACATACATTTCTAAGAAATAGGCTTCTTTTCCAAGTTTATTCATAATTCTTCAGCAATGAGAGAGCCAGATGTGATAAGCACTGGATTGCATCTAACGTCACTGAATTTCCACTCACTTCTCTACAGACTTTTCTGTTATCTCTTCAACTCCCTGAGACTCAGTGAAATTTCTTTTTGAGTCTAGCCCGTGCCTTCTCTGCTTCCAAACCATTATTTCAATCTCATGAGTGACATTTTCACCCTGATGTTCAGCTAAGACCTTGGACTCAAAAATGGAGCTGCCTCTACTTTCCACTTCTTTGCCTTGCTCAAATCTCCCACTTGCTGCCATCTTCTGTCATTCATCTTTGAAGTCACATACAGGACCTTCTTCCATTGCCTCCCACATGATTCTTTATCATTCCTCGCTCAGTGAATTAAAAAGGCCTCTTTAGACTGTAAAAATCGATGTGCACTTACTGACCTTCAGGAGACCCACTGTACATGGCTCCACCTTGCACCTCCAGTGTTATCTCTATTTCCTGCCCTCCTCACATACCTCTGCTTCACTCTATCTGGCACACTTTCTCAGACCTGACTCATTTCCTATCACCTTGCTGTTAATCGCTTATCTGTCTGGTAAACCTCCCTCCTTCTTTCTTCATGCATCAGTGTACTCATGAAACTCCAAAATAGGAATTGAGCATTTTTTTGTTTGAGCCATTTTTTTATGTTTGTACATATTCATAGTTTACAAAACCCTATCAAAGTTTTCCTGAAGATAAAGGTCTTAATTTGGGGGTAGGTTTCTAGCTATTACCTCTGCATACACACATACTTCAGATGCTGCCATCTTGCTTGTCCTCTCTGACCTTTTAATAAAAAATCTTGCCTTGAGAGAAAAAAGCGACCAACCAAATTTGAAAAAGGAAAAATTAAAGATACAAAGTAGCACATGTTTTTCCCATATCTTTGTCTAATTCTGAATTGAAAAATTTATTTTTAGGAAAATGCAAACTGTACTTTCCATTATATTGCATGTTCATTAACAGGACTGGCTGGTAGGCATGTATTACTTTTGAGACATTAATGTTACCAAAGTTTTCACTCTGGCATATTAAAATAGTCAATCTGTGAAATTCCTATTTGAAACAAAACCTACCACACCCACACTACAAAAATTCACAACAGGAATAAGCAAAATTATTATCTAGGTTACACTGCTAATTTAAAGATATATTCCTTATTTCCTAGTACATTAAATTGGTATTGAAGATGTAAGAAAATATTTATGACTGAATTGTAATAAAGGATAAACAGATTACAGTTATTATTTCTGAAATAAATGATTCTGCAATGTTTCCCAAAACACACTTATAAACAATCTTCTAAGTTCAATCAGGCACATAAGATACCAAATGGGAACTGTCTTATATATCTGTTGTTTATAATTCCAAAGTTACCAACATCTAGTATTTTTCACTTCTGGATAAGAGAAAATGCATTTTGTTCTATCAGCTCCCTTACTTGCTCCTGAAGAACGTTAACCAACTCAGCAATTACAAAGACATGCATATGATCAGTATCTTAAATGATGAATTTTTTTCCCAGGGCATTGGACTCATCCAAGTTGTTGCAGTTCGCCTGCATGGTTGCTGATAAATGACTATCAAATGGCTTAAAAGAACAATGGGCTTATTGTCTCTTATGATTTTCTGGTTACAGTTCTCAATCTAGCTTGATAGGAGACCAGGGCCAAGGGAACTGGCCACACCATCACCGCATAACAGCTGAGAGATGGACAATCCTTACTTTTCAGACCAGTGGCCAAGTCTACAGAAAGATGCTGACTTCCTCAACCAGCTCTCGTATTTTATTCACATATTCAAGGCCTAGTCACACCTAGCATGGACTGGGCCTTTCCCATAAGCTAGACAATCTCTTGCAGGTTTGCTCTGGGCTTAACTCAACCATTAATTCTCTACAAATGTGCCCAGAGCTCAAACCCTCAACTGTCAAGTTGACACCTGTGCCATGTACTATGACGCAAGTACAATAAAAACTGCTTCATGGCAGGATCACACTTTATAAGCACTCCTTTCAAGACACTAACCATCTTTTCCTAGGAAGAAGGTGAAAGTGGACCTTAAGAATGCCCACTTTCCACAGTGGTTCAAAGGCTCAACACACTCCTCCACCCACACACCCAGGCCAGGAACTGAGCATTCTTGCCTCTGAACTCAACTTTATACATCGGTTGTGATGCCTACGACATATCATTTTCTATCAGTTGTCAGCTCAGTTGACAGATCCTACACCAGACAACTCCTTGATATAAAAGTTGTGTCTTGTTCTGATATTTTCTCCAGGGATACATTCACTATTTATGAAGAGTTTTTTAATTTACTTAATTGAACTGAAGCAAATCTCATTCCTAGCAATGATGCTCTGAGTTTTGTAGTACACACATTGCTTTTTCTGAAGAATCATAATAAAAGTAGCTTTCTTATTTCCTACTGAATTGCCCCAAAAAAGAAGCAATTATTGCCTTGACCTTGCACTATACTCAGTGAATTTTACTTCTCTAAAAGCTGGTGATGATTCAGATAATCAGAAAAATTTTTTCTATTATGTTCTTATAAAGTCGTCCATCATTCCCCAACATATTCATTATAAATAAATACCTTCAGGGAAAATAAATTTGAAAAATCTTTCAAGAAAGTTCTTATTCAAATAGGAAAAAAGTCCAGTTTGAGAAAAATCATAGGCCAAGAATTATTTTTGGTTTTCTGACTGCTCATACTATTATCCTACTGTGAGTTTCAAAGAGAACAGTGTGTCAACCAGTTGAGGGTTATTGACTTCATTTCATCACCTTGTTGTTAAAACTACTTAGGGTTGGAGAGTTAAAGCATTTGTCTTGCAAGCAAAAGGATTCAAGTTTGGATCCCCATATACTACTTAAATAGCAAGTATGGTAGTCAACTATAATCCTAGCCTTGGAAGTCAGAGCCTAGGAATCCCAAAGCAAGCTGGCTAGCATAGCTAATCCTAATGTGTGATCTGGGTGTAGTTAGAGGCCCAGATTCAAAACAATAAAATGGAAAAATGATCAAAAGTGAGTCCCAATATCACCCTTGACCTCCGCATGTATGCACACTGGCATGCACATATACCCACCCACCCACAGAGACACACACATACACACACATTCATATTCAAATATGTGTACACATATGAACACACCCATATATGTGCATATCAGAAAAGCTATATGGAGAAGTAAGAGGGGAAAATATGAGCATTGGGGGTTGCATATGTTCAAAGTATTCACATGCATTATTATGCCACAACGAAACCCCTTTTTTTGTATAGTCAAAATATGCTAATAAAAATGATTAGGTTGCAATAAAAACTCCACTGATTCCTAATGAGACATCATTACTATATTTCATTCTCTTTGAATTGGCTTATAAACACGATTGAGATTGTTTAGCCATTGTCCCTTCTCACCCTTTGAGAGTATACTCTCCTACACTCGGCTATAAACTCAGCCTATTCTTTACACCAAAAACCTTAAATAAATATATGATAAATGTGTGTTTTTCCCAAAGTTATGTAAGCAGGTTCTCAGGCCCAATGAATCCTAGATATGTGTCAAAAACTATACCCTAGAAGCCAGTGAAAGGTGGAGATCATTCATGACAGAAAGATGAAATGCAAATGAGGATTATGTCACTTAATATTCAAATCACTACAATGCCCAGCTTTATCACTTCCTGCATTCAACTGAGCCTAACACATCAATAAACTCAGGATCTGTATCAAATGATCCTCTAAGATAAGAGCAAGGAAACTTCACTGCCACTGAAAAATTTCCTATCTTGTTAAAAAATTAACACATTTTCTTTCTTGTTTTGGCTCCCGGGAAGAATAGAGTTACATAAAAAAGTCTTTTTACTTTCTAGGTCCTAAAATACCCAAAGACCTCATAAGACAGTGATATTTAAATCTCTGAACTCTTTCCACAGCATCTCTGACATGAACTATCTAAACCCAACTTGAACATGCCCAGTCACACAAAGATCATTATTTCACAAATTCATTTTTTTTCCATTGGACCACTTCCTTATGGTGTACCCAGAAATCTATCTTTTACCCAACTTCACACTCATTCCTGCTTCTGCCCTCAAAAACTGTAAATGACAGAAGAAATCCTCTTTTTTTATATTCTGTGTTGAATAAGCAATTAAACCTGCCTTCAGTTCTAATCCTATTTCTGTTCCTTGTCAGTTTTGAGCGCTAGGAAAGTTGTTCAGTGTGGTCCTTCTGTAATGTCGAGATGAGAACAGGGGTGTCTTTAGGATTTCATGAGTAAGGAACCTGAGGCAGTGCTTAGCACAGTGTCAGGACCTCTATGAATAAATATATGATAAATATATGTTTTTTCCAAAGTTATATAAGCAGGTTCTCTGGCCCAAAAAATCCTAGGTATGTGTCCAAAACTAGTTCTAGATATGTGTCAAAAAGTGTGTTCTTTCCTTGCGTATCTTTTTGGATAATCTTATTCTCAGTCCATCACCAACCCCTCTTTGTGATATTGTGCAAAGGGCTCCTTTATAAAACCTTTCTTTCTATCTGGCAGTCAGTCAGAAACTGGCAGTGATGTTGGGAGAGCCACATACACCATTCTAGTGGTCCTGCTAACACAATCAAGGCCCCTCTGTCTCCTTCTAGAGATCTACCTTTTCTTCAGGTTGGAACTTCATTAACTTCATGTTAATGAAGTTAATTAACTTCATGTTAATGAAGTAATCCACACTGGCAGCACCATTCCCTGCTTGTCTATTGGAAACTTGGGGGCACTCATCCAACTTCTTTTCATACAGAGTTGTAAATTCTAAATGGTCATGTGCAGCCTTTCTTTCCTAGCTTGCTTCAGGATAAATAAACTCATGTCCTGTATTATATTTCACCAGTGCCCTGTTCTGACCTGGTATCAGTCAGTTAATCAATTGTACTGCTGATCTAATGGTTTAATTTTTAACCCCTCCAAGTAACAAAAAGATGTTAAATTCTGGTCAACTTTATAATTTTAACACTTCCTTAGCATCATTTGAATCTTCCATACCTTTTGATATTTTACTGTATTTTACCAACTATGCTTGGGAATCTTCCCTGTGTTTTAAATTTGCTGTTAATTTGAGGGAGATACTATAGGATATCAAAACACCCCCAAGCTGTTAGTAAAGAATTCTATCTCCCATGTATTTTTACATATCTTTAGAAACTAATTTTCAAAAAAATTAACACAAAGAAGTTTGAAGTGGTGGATACGCTACTTGGCACATTCCAATTCATGTGATGGATCACTCTACATTACATACATTGCACACATACATTATAGCATCACTTTGTGTCCCATAATATATACAATTATCATTTGTCAATATCCATCCTCTCTTGGGAAGGCAGCAGTGTCAATCTCCAGTATAGGAAAGAGTAGTATGGAGTTCTGGCAGTACTGGATCAGACCAAGGACACTTTCAATGTCAGACAAGCACCTACCATGGAACTACTGTCCCAGTACATTTAAGAAGGTTTTCAACAATGAATCTTATCACCTATCCTCAATGAACATCTTCCTTAAAAGCTTTCATTGTCTATGACTTAGTTTAATCTCTAAATATAAATTCTTTCATAATCCCATGCCCTGACCATAACAAGACCTAAAAAGGTTTTCCACATATACTGCTTGCTGCTTGAGATAAATGTTTACTATCAAACGACTGTTTCTAAAAGTTAAGAATAAACACAAAAGATTAAGAGAAGGACTGAGACTCATTTTTCTTTCAAGTTTCCAAAAGGCTTCTTTCTGTTGTTTTCTAATGCTTTCTTAAGTCAGACTTCAAAACAGATTGTCCAAGAAGGCTGAACAACCATTACAATCAAAAAGATTTCAAAACAGAATCAACAAAAACACAACTTTCCTGCAGAGTTCATGTATTCCCCAAAACAGGAAATGACTGAAATGCCTCTAAGTTACACTATTCTCTACACATAGCTTTTCAAATTTTTCCATTTAGAAATCATCTGTGCAAAACATGAGTCCACTGTTTGTGTATAAGCTTCTAATAACACATTCAAGTGGACTGTGTTCATGTCAATGACTGGCTTTACTGGGAAATGTTTTTCTATTGGAATTTTTTTTATTTTGAGAAAATGTAACAAATTTCAGGAAGACTACATCATAACATTTTCAATGGCATAAAAACAAATGAATATCACACAGGGTCATCCTACTTCCTGGTCTTATCATCTGCTCCACTCTCCACTGTCAAATGATCATGCTAAATTGATCAAGTTGAATACAACATTGATGAAACTAAGGTATCACGAAAGGACATCCTTGTTTTCATAAGAAACCAACATTTCAATTCAGAAAACAGAGGTAGGATGATCATTGGCAATTTGGTGAGAACTTTTCTCTAGAGGTACTGAACATGTGGCTTCTGTGTCCCCTGTGCAACAGTAAGTGGAAGAGATGTGAGAAGCTATACATTGGCTGTGTTCTGACCTGTAAACATCTGAATGACTAGCAACCCGACATGTCAGAGTGCCTGTGCCAGTATCCATGCTCTGAAACTGAGGATGGCCTCCCACGAGCTAGGCTCCTTGTGATCACACTGCAGGCTTACTCAAAATCATTAAACTGACAAAACTGCTGTTATTTAGCTTTAACATGAATTCTTAACCATGTGGAGCTAGAGTCTCAGTCAAAACAGCTATCTAATTCCATTCAGTTCTCCAAGAATTTCAATAATTCATCTTTTTTGATGACCAAGTAATATTCCATTGGATAAATGTACCACATTTTTATTATGCACTCATCAATGGTTGGGCATTTGGGTTGATTCCATGACTTTGCTATTGTAAATAGTGCTGCAATGAACATGGTTGTGCTCATGTCACTGTAGAGAAGTTCTGCATTATGGGGGATTATTCCCAGAAGTGGTATAGCAGGGTCATATGGCATTTCAACCTTTAACTTTTTTAGAAATTGCCATACTGATTGCCAGAGTGGTTGTATAAGCCTGCATTCCCACCAGCAATGTATGAGAGTTTCCTTTTCTCCACATCCTCTCCAGCATTTGGTATTTTTGTATTGTGGATTTTTGTCATACTGAGTAGAATAAGATATTTGTGTGGGGCCCTCAGTCTAGGTGACCTCAATAATCTGGCAAGGTTAGACAAAGATGTTTTGATGGAGGAAGTATGGAGGGCAGCTCAGGATGTTTTGACTAGCTCGGAGGGGGGCAGCTCAGGATGCGTTGAACAGCTCAGGATGGAGGAAGTCAGGAGGGAGTAGCTCAGGATGTTTTAAAGAAATTTCGCTACATACAGCCTGTGTGTTGGCTTGACCTTTAAGATGATTGGTTGCCCATTTCCCCGCCCTGGAATTCCCCTGCCTATATAAGATGGCTATGGACTTGCAATAAATGAGTTCCTGCTTGACTAGACTCCCTTTGGAAGTGAGGGCTGGGACTCACTTTTCCCGGATCCTCTTGTGGAAGATCTGCCGTACAGGCCTGCAGGACAGAACTGTGATCTGCCGGGACCCCCAAGCTTTTTATTTGCATTTCTCTGATGGCTAAGGATGTGGAACATTTTTGAAGATATTTGTTAGACATTTCAATTTCATCCTAGAAGTTTCTTTGGAGTTCTGAGGCCCATTTTTTTTTACATTTTTTATTATTATTTCTGCTCATACAAATGTAATAGGTACACCAGTTCCCTCCCTCCCTCTTCCTCCCCTACCCCCCTGTTCCCCCTCCCCTCACACCTCCCTTGCCATCCCCCATTGCCTCCCTCCCTTTGGAGTTGTGAGGCCCATTTTTTTTTATTTTTTTTTATTATTTCCACTCATACAAATGTAATAGGTACACCGGTTCCCTCCCTCTTCTTCCCCCTACCCCCCTGTTCCCCCTCCCCTCACACCTCCCTCGCCATCCCCCAGTGCCTCCCCCCCAATCCCCAGAGAATCCTTTAATGTGCATGCCAAACTCTCCTCTGGGCCCTCCTAGCTGATGACGTACAAGGACCCAGTGGCATTTCCCTGAACCCTTTCCTGTGTTCCCCTTAAGCATAGGAACACTACTGTGGCTGTCAATCCCTTGCCTCCAAGGATCTGGTGCCTTTAGCAGATGCTAGACTTTATGGGGTCAATAGTGTGTGAGACATTGCGCAGGACATGCAAAGACCTATTATGATTGCTTCCGCCCTAACTTGTGTGGAGTATCTCGCATATTATTGCTCCTCCCATCCTTGTGTTCTTACAACCTTACTGCCCCCTCTTCCGCAAATTTCCCTGAGCTTCTGGATGGGGGAGAGATTAGTCTGGCCTAGTCCTAGGTGGTTGATATAGAGTCTCTGAAGTTCTGGATTCTGATTTGTTGTTTTTCTTTTGCAGTTTTGCTGCTCCTGTAATGCCCTTCACTCCATCCTGATGGGTATTGGAAGTCACCCCCTGGCCAGAGATAAAAAGCTGTTAAACTAGAGTCTTGTTATAAGAGTCTATTCAAAGGTAGATGTAATAAAAGTAGGAAACCACAGTGAGGGAGGGGTCAATCACCCATTTGCAAAATGGTTACTTTTTATCTCAGGCCCATTTTTTAATTGGGCCATTTATCTCCTTAGAGTTTAGTTTTTTAAATTCTTTGTGCACTCTGGATAATAGAGTTCTGTCAGATACATGGTTAGTGAAGATTTTCTCCCATCTGTGGCTTGCCTTTTTGCTCAGTTTACAATCTCTTTAGCTGAACAGAAACTTTAATTTCGTAAGATCCCATCTATTGAGTGTTGCTTCTAGTGCCTGTGCTATTGGATTCTATTTAGGAAATGTTGGCCTAGCCCAATCAACTCGAGGGAGTTCCCTACCTTTTTAATGAGGGCTTTTATAGTCTCTAGTCTAATATTAAGGTCCTTTATCTATTTGGAATTAATTTTGTGCATGTTGGAATTAATTTTTGTACACGTTAAGAAGTATGGATCCAGTTTTAATGTTCTACATGAGGAAATCCAGTTTTGCCTGCACCATTGTTGAAGATGCTGTTCTTTTTCCATTGAATTTTTTGGGTCCCTTTGTTAAATATCAAACGGCGGTAATTGTGTGGACATATCAGGTCTTCAACCCTTATACATCAATCTACATGTCTATTTTGGAATCAGCATCAAGCTGTTTTTATTACTATGGATTTGTAGTATAGATTAGGGTTTGGTATGGTGATACCTCCAGCAGTGTTTTTGTTACTCTGGATTGTTTTTGCTATCCTGGGCCTTTTGTGCTTCCATATGAATTTTGAGATTGGTCAATTTCTTTAAAGGAAAAAATTATATTGAAATATCCCAGACACAAAGTTAGACACCATATGTACTTCCTAATAGGTGGATCCTAGTACCAAACCCACTTAATGACATATTCAAAGGTAAATCTCTATAATACCTACTGAAATCACAAAGGATTATAAGCAGAAAGGAAGAAGGAGGCATCCCCCAAAAAAGGAGATAAGGGATCACACTTCAGTAGAGAAAATAGGTTACCATCAAGAATTGCATGTAAGTAGCGAGACATCTGGTGAAGCTCATTCTCACTTCCCTTCCTAGTCACTTGCGCCTGAACAGGTTTGATCTCACCAATCAGGGAGGGTATAGGCACTAGCAGAAAGATGATAACCATCCACAAATGGGACACTGATTCCCCCACACTGATGTCTCCTATTCTTCCATCTACCTTTCAGTCTCTTCTTATACTAAGGTCTTCATTTAAGCAGTCTTTTATCTTTGGTTAGGAGGTGATCTTTGATACCAATCAAGATGCAGCCAAGGATGGAGCAGGAACAGAAAAACTGAAAACAAAAACAAACAATAATTCAGAACACTAAATACCCTACATTAATCACCTGGAACCATAACAGCAAATTTGTCCCCATCCTAAAGCTCAGGGAACCTTGTGGAAGACGGGTTAACAACATAAGAGCCGAAAAATGGGGAAGACCAATGATATGCAAGATTTATTCCACACAAGTCAAGGCTGCAGCAGCCAGGATTGGACTTTGCCTGACCTGCACAATGGCTGACATGTCAATAACCCCCCAAAGTCTGGCACAAATCACAGGGAAGAAGGCTCCAGGCAGTAGGACCAAACTCTCCTCTGGGTCCTCTTCTCCGATGAGGTGCAAGGACCCAGGGGCATTTCCCAGAACCCTTTCCTGTGTTCCCTTTAAGCTTAGGAACACTACTGTGACTGTCAGTCCCTAGCCTCCAAGAATCCTAGTGCCTTTAGTCCATGCTAGACTTTGTGGGGTCAATAACGTGTTGGACATAGCACTGGGCATGCAAACTCCTATTATGATTGCTTCCGCCCTAACTTGTGTGGAATATCTTGCATATCAGTACTCTTCCCATTCTTGTACTCTTACAATCTTACCGCCCCCTCTTCCGCAAATTTCCCTGAGCTTCAGGATGGGGAGAGATTAGGCTGGTCCAGTTCCAGGTGGTTGATAAAGAGTCTCTGATGTTTTGAATTATGTAAATATCTTAATTTTTAAGGATATTATTTTTCAGGTAATTCTACACATATTTAATATACTATTGTCTTTGAAATTTATAATAGAATTTTCCTAATATATTGCTTCCTCCCCCCTCAAGTTTCCCTTTCAAGGCCACAGAGCTATGCTCCCTCCCCTCAACCACTCTCAATATGGAGACCTTCTCTCCAGCAAGTCTTTACATGATGACAATGACTTGTTCTGTATCTCATCTTCCACCCCTGACATGATACACACTTAAAGGTCTTGGACTGAGAACTGGCCACTGAGTTGTTTGACTTAAGGCAAGCAATGTAACTTTGGAACATCATATAACTTCAGCTTCCTTCAATATTTAATGAGAACAACACTCAGTGCTCATATGCATAATTCAAAACCTTATTTAGGGCTTTCTAAGGTCAGATGCAGTCTTACAGGCTGGAGTCACCCCTCTGAACTAGACCATATCTCTGCCCTTGAAAGGTTTATGGTTTCCAAAAGGATGCAAGCATTTGAATTGGCAAGCAGAATACAGAGTGATCAGTGCCAAGTAGGGGGAGGCCCCGGGGACGTTCTTGGAACGTAAACATCCCTCAGCATTACAGATAAAAGATATTCCTGGTACTTAAACTTGCAGCAAAACAGATACAGTGAGTCAGCTAATAGAATCAAAACATGTATGGAGTCAAAAAGTAAGCTAAAATCTGTGTTTTTATGGCTTTTAGAAAGATTCATTTCAGGGGATCGAGAATATGTATGCAAATTTTGTGGGTATATTCAGTTACCTTTCATCAAATTACCAAAGTGTTGAATGACTCCAGAATGAGTCACACATGGTCATAGACACACACACATTCATATCACCTTCAATCACTAATTTATGTACTCCAAATATTGCTAATGTTTCTGTGCTTACCATAATACGATCAAAAACTCTATATAGTTGCTAAAATGCTCTTTGAGATTTTCCACTAATATCTAGCTACTTCTCAAAGCAAATTTGATATGTATAATCATGCTTTCAATAAGGAAGAGAAACTGAATCCTTTAAATTCCTTACTTAAATTATGAATTTGCTACCAGAGAGATCTCCAACAAACATTAATCTTAAAAGGAAATGTTCATGGAAAAAGATACACTGAAAATATATTTTAAATACTGCTATCATACCAATTAAAGTGGCATGATAGCTAGCATTTAGCATTTTACATGCATTCTTTGATAATTTCATTCATATATGTAAATGTATCTTGATCATATTCACCTCACTCTCCTCCTTTCCGCTCTCCCCAATAGGTCCCCTTTCTACTCCCATGTAATCCCATGTAATCTGGCTTTTATTTTTAATAACCCTTCATGTCTAATTAGTGCTGTTCCCATGCATATAGATGTGTACCACCCACTGAAACATGGGAAACCTACCAGCAGCCACACTTGTAAAGAAAAATGACTTTCCCTTTCCTAGCTGCCATCAACTCCCAATAGCTCCTCAGCTAAGAGTGAGGCCTACTGAGGTTCTCTCCCAAACATTCTGGAATTTTGACCTACTGGATCCTATGCAGATAACCACAGCTGCTGTGCAACAGCCATACTATGTCCTAATACTGGATTCCCCATACTGGCCCCCATCCTCCAGCTCTTACATTCTTTTTGCCCCTTCTTCTGCTATGTTCCGTGAGTCTTGAAGAGAGAAGAATAAAAGGAAGGGAAAAAATATCAGCAAGCACTGGTTTTGATTGAGACACCTTGCCTTAAGGATTATGGTAGAGGAACAATTGAAAATTACTTCCAATATCAAACTCAGGCCTCTACATGCACACAACACATATACATGCATACCCCCATATAGTTGTTCACACACTCATGCGAGTACACAAATACCTATCCATATACATACACAAGACCCAAGAAAAAAGATCGTGTTTGTCTTATCAACCTTGCAGTTGACAACAAAAATACCCCATCAATGGAAACAATTGATTTCATAAATGGAAGCAACTGACTTCACAACTCTGCTGATTGTCCATAAACACCAAGGAAGATTCATGCTGGCCCTGGCCCTCTGCTGGTCTGTCCCATGGTTGACACTGCCCACATATTTGCTGAGTTGAAAGGTCAAATTGATTACCATTCTGGGAAGAAGCTGGAAGACAGCTCTAAAATGCTGAAATCTGGCGATGTCACCATGGTTGCTGGGACTTCTGGAAAGTCCATAAGCATTGAGAACTTCTTTGGCTATTCTTCTCAGGGGCAGTTGACTGTTCGTGATAAGACACAGCTGTTGTGAATGTCGTCATCAAAGCAGAGGACAGAAGAATAGCAAAGACCCTAAGTCTGCCCATGAAGTTCAGAAGGCTAAGTGAAAGTTTTCCCCAACACCTGCCAGATGTCTTCACCAGTAGTAGATGGATGATCTCAGAGAGTCTGTTCCCCTGGGCCACTTCAGCTTAATAGTGAAGACTTGTCAAGGTAACAATACATTGTAAAACCTTCAAAAGGAAAGAAGATAATGAAGGCTAGGTAGATGCATGCAGGGGGGGAATAGGTGTGTGTGTGTGTGTGTGTGTGTGTGTGTGTGTGTGTAAAATGGTAATGGAAGAGACACAGAAAAATCCATTCGCTTTTAAATCTATACTTTTTAATGAAAAAAACTCTTGATTAGAATCTATCAAGGAATTTTGAGGCCCATTGAAACAATTTAATGATTAAAAAAGATTGAGGGCTGGAGAGATGACTCAGGGGTCAAGCCTCTTGCCTCACAAGCAGAAGGTCCTGAGTTAGGATTCCAAGTCCTATGTAAAAACGCCAGGTGGAAATGGTAGCGCCCAGCACTTCTGGCCATAGTGGGAGGAGCATTAAAATCCCAGAGCAAACCAAGGAGGTAGAAGAAATCCATAATGATTCCCAAAGTCACCCTTGGTCCTCCACAGGGACACATGGTGCCCTCTGATACACACACACACAAAACAAAATATTTTAAAAAGAGAGAGAGGGAGAGAGAGATTAAAAGGAAAACAAAAGAAAATTAGGTGATGTCCCGAAAAACTGGTGCTGCTTCCCTGAATTGCTGGTCGTTGTCTGGTCTGCTGGGTTCCCATGATGACATCTGCTGGTGTCTCCTGCTATTGGCCACAAGGAGCAAGCTGCTTGTACTCTTGATCCTTCTGAGATCTAAACTAGATCCTCTGTCCTTTTAATAGTCCTTCCTCACCAAGTCCAACTCACACACACACTCACACATCTACACAGGGCTGAAAGGAGGAGCGTACTTTGTCATGATAGCTTAGAAATGAGGATGCAGGGGCTTCAGGTTGATACATCTTGACAGCTCCCCTGCTGATAATTGCATCATGGCTCTGAATGTGGTTTTGTAATCCCAGGAAGAATGTGTAGATTGCCTTGGAGAACCTGCTTGGACTTCAGGCCTCTAGTCCAAGCATCTTCAAATGGCCCTATAGTCATTGCCCCATCTTCTCATGCCCACTGCCTCCATACTCAACCCCAAGAAGCAAAAAACATGGTCTTCTACTCTACTTCAACTCATTTATTGACAATACACTGCACTCGCAGTTTTTAATTTAGGTTGTTTAATAAAATAAAGAAATGACCCAACAGAGTCACTTTGGTTCAAGCATACAACTTTGAATAAGCGAGAAGCAAGATGACATGAGAATGTTTAGCCTTCTGGTCCCAAGTTTATCATCTTCATACAGTGCTTCCTCCCTTCCTGTTTTCAACACTCATGAATCATAACATCATCCATATTTAATTAGCTGAGAAGCACAATATCATTCATTAAGTGATTTCCTTGACATAGTGACCTTAATCTATTGGAGGGACTTTGGAATTAAACACAGAGTAAGAGAGGAGGTTTACCAAGTCAGTAGTAAGAAGCAACAAGAGTGTAGGCCACAACTTCCTCATGGAATGGTGATTTTTTTTTTATTCTGGTCTACAGCAACTAGTTTGTATCTGCACTCAAGCAGCAAACTGATCAATGCAAGTTCTAAATATGAGAAATCACAAAGGACCTTTTACACTTCAAATCATTTCTGAGGCTACATAGCCTATGAAAATACCAAATATATCATGATGAATTGATTTACATTTAATATGAGCTTAGTTAACTGTGACTGTATTGAATGTTCTTGGATAACTTTCAAATAATAATCACTTTAATCAATAAATTCTATTTCAGTTATTTTTTATATTTTTTTATTTATTACTTCCACTCATACAAAGTTGACAAGTACCCCATTCCCCTCCCTTCCTCCGCCCCTCCCTGTATCCCCTTGCTCCCTCCCCCCTTTACCCGTTCCTTTCTCCCCCTCCCTCCCTTTCTCCCAGTGCCCCCCCATTCCTGGAGCATCCTTTAGTGTGCATGTCAAACTTCCATCTGGGTCTTCTTCTCTAACGAGGTATAAGGACTCAGTGGCATTGCCTAAAGCTCTTTTTTGTGTTCCCCTTTAGTATAGGAACACTATTATGGCTGTTAATCCCTTGCCTCTAAGGATCCTAGTTCCTGTGATCCATGCTAGACTTTGGGGTTCAATGATATGTTAGTTATTGCACAGGTCATGCAAAGTCCTATTATGATTACTTCAGCCCTGACTTGTATGGACTATCTTGCATATCATTGCTCCTCTCCATTTTTAGGCTCTTACAATCTCACCGCCCCCTCTTCTGCAAATTTCTCTGAGCTTTAGGATGGGGAGAGATTAAGCTGGACTGGTTCCAGGTGGTTGATGTAAAGTATTATGGTTGATTTTTTTTTTCAGTTTTGCTGCTCCTGCAACACCCTTGGCTCCATCCTGATGGGTATTGGGAGTAGGAGACCACTGTGGAGGGGAGGGGTCAGTCTTTCATTTGCAGGATGGTTACCTTCTACCTGCTAGACTCTATGCCCTCCTTTCAGGTGTGATCATACCCCATCACACGCAAGTGACTAGTAAGGAGAGTCTTCAGGCCCCCAGATGTCTCATTACTTATTTGCAGTCCTTGATGGTGGCCTATTTTATCTGCTGTATCATGATCCCCTCTCTCCTTGTTTCTGGTGGGGGCCCTCCTTCCCCTTTCTCTCTCTCCTTATAATCTTTGCAATTACTATAGGTATTACAGAGATTTATCTTTGAGTGTGTCACTAAGTGGATTTGGTACTAAGATCCACCTATTAGGGAGTACATATGGCACTTAGTTTTCCATGTCTGGGATACTTTACTTAATATAATTTTTTAAATTCCATCCATTTCCCGACAAATTTCATTAATTCGTCATTTTTGATGGCTGAGTAGTATTCCATTGTATAAATGTACCACAGTTTCCTTATCCACTCATCAACTGTTGGGCATCTGGGTTGATTCCATGACTTTGATATTATAAACAGTGCTACTATGAACATGGTTATGCTTGTGAATTTTTGCTATATGGGGGATTATTCCCAATAGTGGAATAGCAGGGTCATATGGCATTTCAATCTTGAACTTTTTTAAGAATCTCCAGAAGGCACTCCAGAGTCGTTGTATAAGCCTGCATTCCCACCAGCAATGTAGGAGCGTTCCCTTCTCTCTACAACCCCTCCAGCACTTGGTGTTGTTTGTATTGTGGATTTTTGCCATCCTGACTAGGGTGAGATGATATCTCAGGGAGGTTTTGATTTGCATTTCCCTGATGGCTAAGGATGCGGATCATTTTTTAAGATTATTTCAGTTATTATCTATAAAAATTTTCTGAGATAATTGCTTTGTCAAAAACACGGCTGGAGGGCTGGAGAGGTGGCTCAGGGGTTAAGCTTCTGCCTTGCAGGCAGAAGGTCCTGAGCTCGGATCCCAGATCCCACGTATAGACGCCAGGCGGAAGCAGGGGCGGCCTGCGTTTCCGGTCCTGGTAGGGCGGAGCCTGTGAATCCTGGAGCAGAAGGAGGTGGAGGCGTCCATGGTGGTTCCTGATTCGTCCGTGGTTCTACACACACACACATACACACACACACACAGACACACACACACACACACACATGCGCGCGCACATACATACACACAAACGCACAATTGAATAAATAATAATAAAAAATAAATAAAAAAAAAAAACACGGCTGGAATCCTGAAGCTCAGGGACATTTGCGGAAGAGGGGGCGGTAAGAGTGTAAGAGCAAAAGGATGGGAGGAGCAATGATAAGCAAGATACTCCATACAAGTTAGGGCTGAAGCAATCATAATGGGACTTTACATGCCCTGTGCAATGTCCAACACACTATTGACCTCACAAAGTCTAGCATCTGCTAAAGGCACCAAGATCCTTGGAGGCAAGGGATTGGCAGTCACAGCAATGCTCCTATACTTAAGGGGAACACGGGAAAGGGTTCAGGGAAAGGCCACTGGGTCCTTGTATGTCATCTGAGAGGAGGGCCCAGAGGAAAATCAGGCATGCACAAGAAAGGACTCTCTGGGAATTGGGGCGGGAGGCACTGGGGAATGGGGACGGAGGGGGGAGGGGAGGGAGAGCAGGGGGTACGGGGGGGAGGAGGAGGGAGGAAGGGAACTGGTGTACCTATTAAGTTTGTATGAGCTGAAATAATAATAAAAAATGTATTAAAAAAAACACGGTTGGAGGTATCACCATACCAAACCTTAGTCTATACTACAAATCCATAATTGTAAAAACAGCCTGCTATTGGCTCCAAAATAGAGACACAGATCAATGGATAAGGATTTAAGACTCAGATATAAGCCCACACAACTACAGCCATTTGATCTTTGACAAAGGGGCCCAAAAAATCCAATGGAAAAAGAACAGTATCTTCAACAAATGGTGCTGGCAAAACTGGATATCCACATGCAGAAGATTAAAACTGGACCTGTATTTGTCAATTAAAAAATGGGCCTTGGAACTTAAAAGAAATTTTACCAAGGATGAAATTAAAATGTCTAACAAATATCTTAAAAAATGCTCCACATCCTTAGCCATCAGAGAAATGCAAATCAAAACCTCCCTGAGATATCATCTCACCCCTGTCAGGATGGCAAAAATTCACAATACAAACAACATCAAATGCTGGAGAAGATGTGGAGAGAGGGGAACTCTCTTACATTGCTGGTGGGAGTGCAGGCTCATACAACAACTCTGGAGTGCCTTCTGGCGATTCTTAAGTTAAAGATTGAAATGCCATATGACCCTGCTATACCACTTTTGGGAATAACCCCCCATACAGCAAAAATTCACCTCGATAGCACAAGCACGACCATGTTCATAGCAGCACTGTTTACAATAGCAAAGTCATGGAATCAACCTAAATGTCCAACCGTTGACGAATGGATAAGGAAAATGTGGTACATTTATACAATGGAATACTACTCAGCCATCAAAAAATGATGAATTAATTCAATTTGCTGGGAAATGGATGGAATTAGAAACAATTATATTGAGTGAAGTATCCCAGACATGGAAAATTAAGTGCCATATGCACTCCCTAATAGGTGGATCCTAGTACCAAACTCACTTAGAGACACTCAAAGACAAATCTCTGTAATACCTACAGTAATTGTAAAGATTATAAACAGGAGGGATGGGGAAGGAGGGCCCCACCAGAAACAGAGGGGACAGCAGAGAAAATAGGCCACCATCAAGGACTGCAAGTAAGTAATGAGATATCTGATTAAGTTCACAGACTTTCCTTCCTGATCATTTCCAACTGATGGGGTACGATCTTACTAGAAGGGGAAGGCATATAAGCTGCCAGATAGAAGGTAACCATTTTGCAAATGGGTGATTGACCCCTCTCTCACCACGGTCTCCTACTTCTATTCCATCTACCTTTGAATAGACTCTTATAACAAGACTCTAATTTAACAGGTTTTTAATCTCTGGACAGGGGGTGACATCCAATACCCATCAGGATGGAACCAAGGGCATTGCAGGAACAGCAAAACTGAAAACAAATCATCAACAAACCATAATTCAGAACATCAGAGACTCTATAACAACCACCTGGAATCAAGCCTGCCTTTCCCCATCCTGAAGCTCAGGGAAATTTGCGGAAAAGGGGGCGGTAAGATTGTAAGAGCACAAGGATGGGAGGAGTCATGATATGCAAGATACTCCACACAAGTTAGGGCCGAAGCAATTATAACAGGACTCTGCATGATCTGCGCAATGACCAACATATCGTTGACCCTCAAATTCTAGCATGGACTAAAGGCACTAGGATCCTTAGAAGCAAGGGATTAACACTCACAATAGTGTTCCTATACTTAAGGGGAACACAAGAAAGAGTTCTAGGAAATGCCACTGAGTCCTTACACCTCATCAGAAAGGAGGACCCAGAGCAAAGTTTGATATACTCATTAAAGGATGCTTCAGAGATGGGGGAGGGGGCACTGGGAGAAAGGGAGGGAGGGGGGAAAGGAAGGGACAAAGCAGGGAGGGAACAGGGAGGTCCAGGGAGGGGTAGAGGGAGGAAGGGGACAGGGGTTCCTATTATGTTTGTATGAGCAGAAAAAAATTAAAAAATTTAAAAATTTTTTCTTAGAGTTTATTTTCCTCAGTATGCCATCACAGATTTAAAAGCCTTTAGAATTAAACAATTGAAACTGCAGCAAAAAAACTAAGAGGATCCAGTGATATACCTCCATGGATGAAAATGCTTGTCATCAAACTGATAACCTGAGTTTGATCCCTGAAACCCTCATGGTGGAAGGAGAGAACTGACTATTGCAAGTTGTCCTCTAACCTCCCCATGTGCATGCCTAAACACATGTCACATACGCCTGTACACATACATACATATATACACGTATACAAACATTCATATACACAGATGTGTTTATATACAAGCATACATACACATAAGTATACATACATAAACATATACAAACATATGATAAATAAATAAAATGCAGAAAAATTAAGTCTATTGTTAGAGAATATAAACCATGTACTATAAAAGACCAGGGCAACTTCTGCTGAACCTTTGGAAGTGATACATTTTCTGCAGCTTAGCAACTGAGAATAAAGAAGGCCTACCTATTATGGTGCAATTGTTAGTACTAAGTGTTTCTTCTTTCTTTCTTTTTTTCTTTCTTTCTTTCTTTCTTTCTTTCTTTCTTTCTTTCTTTCTTTCTTTCTTTCTTTCCTTTCTTCCTTCCTTCCTTCCTTCTTCTTATCTTCCTTGTCCATCCCTTCCTTCTTCTTACTATTTCTGTATTATTTGTTTGCATCCACAGGTCTGGGGTTTACCATTATTCTCATTTTTTGAGATCTCTACTGTGCAAAAGTAGAAATACTACTCAAGATACACCCGGCATTCACTAGTGTTCTATCTCACCTTCTGCTGAGTTCCTGAGGGTTATGGTTGCATCTTTTTTTGCCCTGAGGTTTTTCCATATCCAACCATTGTCCACACCTACTGGGTCAATTCTTGAAAATACATCAATGAAAGGTATATCCTTTCAAACCCATTAAACACTTGGTGTCTGTCCAATCACCTCTTGATCACTCAGAGGCTCTTCCTACGGTCTTTCTGTCCTCAGGAAATGACAGCTTTGTTCTTCTGGTAAGTCAGGCTGAAAGTAGTGGGGTTAGCTTTGGCTCCTCTTTCTCACATCCTCCCCTCCCTGTCTCCAGCTCTCTCCATGAATTTTACTTTGCAATCTGATCATTACTGGTCACGTTTGCCATCTGGGCCAAAGTCAGCACAGCTGACATGGTTGAACTCGCTTCCTAACAGATTTCATGGTTTCTTCTGGAACCCCCTTCCTGCCCCCGAACACATCACCACCAAAGTGAAAATACCTTCATGCAGGAAACCTCACAAAGCTGGTGTCTGTTTGATCCTTTCCTTGGTTTTTCAGTTTGGGTTTTGTTTTGAGACAGGTTCTCACTGTGTACCCCAGCCTGGTCTTGAGTTCTTAGTCCTTCTGCCTCAGCCTCTTGAGTAGCTGAGATTACAGGTATGCGGCTTGTTTCGTTTTACAGGAAAGAAGATCAAGAGAGTAAAAAAAAAAATCAGTAATCTTCCCAAGTCACCCAGCTGACAAGCCACACAGCCAGGACTCCACCCTGACCACCACAACTCCAGAGTCCATTCACACTGGTCAGGCAGGTCCTTCTGCATGAGAACTCGTTATTTTGCCATGCCACAGGGAAAGGCTGGCCTTTACGTCCCTGGGAACTTACACAAGCAAACACCATCTCAGTGTCTGAACCTGCTCACCTAGCCCAGGAAGGTTCTTCCTCGTGGCTCTCTCCTTCCAGATCCCCACCAGAGCTCCATGAGGCGTGCCCAGGCCTCACCCATGTGTAATGATCTCCACTCGGCTTCGCTCTACACATGCTTACTCCCACTTAAGTGTAATTCATATGTTGGTTTGATTTTGTCCATATCTCACCATTAATAAAGAAGCTCCATGAGGACCGGGGCTTGCTGCCTGGCTCTCCACTGTATCTGCAATGTACAGAATGTGTCCAGAAATAGATTGCCATAGCCTGGCAGCTGGTGAAAGAATGAATGAATGACCACAGAGTGACCCACTTCACTGACAGCCAATCAGCATGACTGCGAGCAAGTGAGAGATTCTGACAGGGTCCTATTCCTCCTCCTAATTGGCTGCCTCCAACGCTGCTTAATCTGACATTTGATCCTGATGTTTGAATTTTGCAGGATCCACAGCACAGTGACCCTAAGTATAAAGAGAATGAGATTGTAATACCATATACCAGTACTGATCATAGAATGATCTGAAAAATATTTGTGGGGGTTTATTCACCACATTCTCATGGCTTTAAAACAACTTATATATTATGTTTAAGTAATTTATAGTTGACACTATCAGTATCACAATCATTTTACTCAAGATTAAAAAAAAAAACCGAGGCTGGAAGATGACTCAGTGAGTGGGTAAAAGTACTTGTGATATGCAACAATAAGCACTCGGGGCTGGAGAGGTGGCTCAGGGGTTAAGCCTCTGCCTTGCAGGCCGAAGGTCCTGAGTTCGGATCCTAGACCCCACGTGTATAGACGCCGGGCAGAAGCGGGGGCGGCCTGCGTTTCTGGTCCTGGTAGGGTGGAGCCTGTGAATCCCCGGGCAGAGTAAACAAGGAGGAGGTGGAGGCGTCCATGGTGGTTCCCGAATTCGTCCGTGGTTCTATACACACACACACACACACACACACACACACACACACACACACACGCACACACAATTGAATAAATAATAAAAAAAATTTTAAAAATTAAAAAAAAGAATAAGCACTCATATGCAAAGCGGGGTACACAGTCCTGCCATCCCAACGCATACAGCACACACGAAAGAAGAAAGTAACTAAAATTTACATCTCACTGATAGAACTAACAGGCACAAAAGCAGAACAAGTAAAAATTATAGTTCTTACAAAGAAGCAATAAAATAATAACATTGATAATAAACCTGTGTTTTTTCTTTACTTAAAAATATTTGTATAGCTTTCATATCATGGTTCTAAGAGCTTCTTTAATTCATAAGTTGAAATTTTTTAAAGTCCTCTGAGGTAAATAGTATCTCTCTTTACAGAGGAAGCAGCGAGGCACAGAGCTTGCCTTTGAGTCCCCTGCTGCAAGTGACACACCAGATGGGCTCACAGCCAGGCTTGGAATGCATCTGCCTGATCTGAGTCCACTCTGGGCCAGCCGTTTCTCTTATAATGCTTTATAACATTACATTTTTGCAACTTTTCATCAGAATCTGGATTTGCCCTATCAGGTGAAAGCAAATTGAGTTTTCTAGAAAAAGCAGCCACCAAAAAAAAAAACTTGCCCTGACAAAATCTATAGAATATTATTTGAAATGAACTGGAACTTTATCATTTCCAGGGGGCTGTGAGTTCAGCACAGTTGTCGATCACATACTTAGTCTGCAAAAGGTCATGGATTCAACTCTCGGTACCAAAAGGTAATAACATCTTCAAAAATAATCCTCATCTCCAGGAATGTAATCAAAACTGACCTACATTAAAATGAAGGTATCTTCTGAAAAATTAAACAAAGAAAAAAATAGTAGAGACTATGAAGAAGTTCAGTGCATAATGTGCCTGCTAGAAAGACCTGAGTTTCAGGGAACCTTGCGGAAGAGGGGGCAGCAAGATTGTAAGAGCCTAAAGATGAGAAGAACCAACAATATGCAAGATACTCCACACAAGTCAGGGCTGCAGCAGCCCTGATATAGCCACAGTGTGATTGAACTTTGCCAGCACAATGGCTGACATATCAATACTCCCCAAGTCTAACACAGATCACAGAAGAGAAGGCTTCAGGCAGTAGGATCCTTAGAAGCAAGTGGTAAAACAGTCATAATAGAGTTCCCATGCTAGCTGGAAGACCAAGAAAGAGTCCCAAGTTATGGCACAAGGAGGCTCAGCGCCCACATAAATGGACATTCTAGGGGATAGGAGGGAGGAAGCAGTAGGTAGGTACACTGGAAGAGAGGGAGGTAGGGAGAAGATGAGAGGGAGGGGGGAAGGAGGGAGTGCAGCAGGGGACAATGGGGGAGAGTTGGGGAAAGGGAGAGAGGTGGGTACCTATTGAGCTTGTATAATTAGGCAAAAATAAAATGTGTAACAAAAAAAGAAAGCCTGACTTCAAGCCCCACTTTAAGTCCTCTGGGCTAAATAGTATCTCTCTTCAGAGAAAGCAGCAAGACACAGAGCTTGCCTTTGAGTCCCCTACTGCAAGTGACATGCCAGGTAGGCTCACAACCAGGCTTGGAACATATCTGCCTGATCTGGGAGTCCACTCTGGGCCAGCCGTTCTCTTACAATGTTTTATAACATTACATTTTTGCAACTTAAAGTTGTTGTGGCATGATTGATACACATGTTCTCTCTCTCCTCTCTTCTCTTTCTCTCTCCTCTTCTCTTCTCTTAATGTTTAATAAAACATTAAGAACAAAATGAGTAGGCAACATGAGTGAAACAGATATGAAATATCACGTCTTTGTCAAACTTCTGCACCTACTCTTTCTACCCTCTGGAGTGTCCTTCAAGATGACAAGCTGCATCTCTCCTTGTTCACAATCACAAGCTCCAAGGCTGTGTCTGCCTTAGTGCAGGTTGAAAAGCACTAATTCCCTGTGTATTCAGACTGCATGACTCCAAACGAATGTCCAATGAGTGTTCTGATCGCAAAGAAAGACAGAACATCAGAATATCTTGGAGAGCACAGCTTTCCTGCCACCACGAATGCTGATACCAGTGATGGTTATTATAGGAGTTGCATTCGCTGAGAACTCACTGCATGCCAGGCACTGCTCTTAGATGCATGTTCTCACCTAAATGCACATCTCACAAGGTATTTTGTTGCCTGTTTCAGAGAAAAGAAAACTGAAAAATGGATGAACCATCTTTGGGTAGTCTTAGATCTAGCAAATGTTAGGGTGTGATGAGGTGGCTCAGGGGTTATGGCTTTTGCCTCACTAGAAAAAGGACTGAGTTCAGATGCCCGGATCCCATGTAAAGCGGCCAAGTGGATATGGCAGCGCCTGCAATTCCAGCCCTGAAAGATGGAGCCTGGGAAACCCCAGAGCAAAGCAATAAAGAGGCAGAGTAATCCAGGATGATTCCTGCTGTCCCGCTTAAGCTTCCCTCCACAGACACATACACTCACATGTCCCTTCACACACACACACACACACACAGAGAGAGAGAGAGAGAGACAGAGAGAGACAGAAAGAGACAGAGAGAGACAGAGACAGAGTTCTAGTAAATGTGAATTAGGAACCTAAGCAGTTTGACCCATTCCCCTCTGTGATCCATCCATGGAGCTTCCTTTCCACACTGCAGAGGCTTTTGAGTCTAAGGCATCTTGTGTCTGGCACAGCAGCTTTGCAGCAATATTAATCATGGATATCAAATGCAAAATAGAATTTGACCCTAGTGGTTTAGCTATAACTGGAAAGGCAACTTGCACAAAGTTTTCTCATAAAGCCCATTGCCAAAATCGTGGAGAACAGCATGTGCTCTTCCAGATGACAGTGATAAGAAGGGAGATGTTGCTAGAGCTGAAGCTCCTGGCTGGGCTGCATGTCTCCAGGAGACAGCGCTTCTGCTGGCCTCCAGCGAAGCCCAAGCACTGGCTTCTCCAGAAAGAGTGGGCTCAGATGATGAAAAACCCACACGCCAGGGATTCCCGCTGCCGTCAACAGGAAATGGCCCCCAGATAGCCCCAAGCCCACTAAGCTGCCAGAGGAGCCCTGCTTAATTCCGACTGCATGTAGCTATGCTGACAACTCCCTTGAGGCTCAAAGGTCATTTCCATTGCCTAGAGGAGTGACTGAGGGAAAAGGAGCCTTGGCCTAAAGAAGCTGTGTTGAAATTGTTTACCTACATCTGAAAATGTAGCAGCATCTTACCAAAAGAAAACAAAATGCCCACAGTATCTGCTGTCTGCTGAATTGCAAATTTTCAACTGGTCCTTGTTGCCCTTCTGGCGGTGAATGATTAAATCCTCTGGTTATTGCTCTGAACACACATGCATGAACACACACATATAATATACACATGCACACACGCATACATAATACACACATGCACATACACATGCATGAACACACACACATAATATACACATGCACACAGGCATACATAATACACACATGCACATGCACATGCATGAACACACACACTACACACATGCACACATACACATGCTTGATACAGATGCACATACATACACACTCATACACAGACACAGATGCTCACACATTCATATACATGCATACATGTGAGCATACACACACACACACACACACACACACACATACACACACACACACACCCTGTCTTCAACCCCATTGATGATGCCTTTATACCTTCTGCACCATCCTTCTGTCCTTTCCCTCACCTAGAGGCTCTGTGAGGCAATACTAGAGGATCTTAGTTGAGACTCTTCATCTATCCTGCTATTCCAACCCCATGATAATTAAGAGGTTTCTAAATGACTTCTAGCTTCCTCTAGCTAATACCACCAGAGTCTGAGATATAACAAATCAGTTCTTTATGTATGAGAAGTGGGAGGATCAGACAGAAATTTGGGAGGGTTTGGAACTGTCTCAGAAAGTTTTCCATCACCATCTATTCTGCTGATTTGGGCAGACTCGCCATGCCTTGTTTCCTTTGAGAGTCTGCATTTGCCCAGAAAAGCTAAGCTTTTAAACTGGAAAATGCAATAGCTGCCTTAAGCCCTTGGCTTCAAGACTTCAGCCTTTCTGTGAGGAAACTCCAGCCATCCATTCAACTTTCATCCCATGTCTATTCTGTACCTGCCCTCTTTCTGAGTGTAACACAAAGAAAATCACTTGGTAAAGGAAAACTCATGAGTCCTACATTGCTCAGCAGAGGAGCAAGAAAGGAAGACCCTGCTGGCTAGATGCTGCTTTCTGCAGTGCTGAGGTTACTCTAATAACTGTGATAGTAAACTTTACCCAGTATTTGCTACTCGCAGCACCTTTCATGGTTTGATTCTCTAGTCCTCACACCCCCACAGTGAGCTGGTCCTCTTATCTCTTTTCACAGATAAGGAAAGGGAGGCTTAGAAACATTAGCTAGCTTAACAGAATTCACAGAGGTAGTAGTAAGTGGTAGAACCAGGCACTGTTTTAGTCCTGGATGGATAAAGATGAATGATACAGAGATAAATGATAAGAAGATGGGCATGCTGACTGGCACAGATAAGGAGCATGTCAATGAATCCTGGAATACATTGGACTGTCTGTAACTGAGGTTCAATGCAAAAGAGGATCACTTGACCAAAGATTAACAGACACTTGCTGCTGAGATTCACACCTGAACGGATTCAGTATAGATAAGTCTGAAGGAAAGATTAGCAAAGGGATAGAATAAGAAAGAAAGGGTCATTACAGAGTGGAGAAACAGCAAAACAGCACAAAAATCAACCCAAAATAGATAGCTTTTATTTGTTTGGACAATTTCTACATTTTTCTGCAAGCAACTCAGAAATGTGGGGCTTTACAGCAATGGTTGCATTGTTCATGTTTGGCCAGGAGAGGGTGGTCCTCCTGGTACATCTGGAATAGAGAACAGGCTGAGGCCAGAAAAGGCTGAGCCTGTACTTACTTTCATGTCAGCTGACACTGGCAGGTAAGCCAAAGCTTTTGATGAGAAGATGAGTTGATAGAGTTGTGGCCTGCCTCTGGGTCTTGAGCTTCGAGGTTAAGCATCTCTCTAGAGTAACCTCTGTAAGAGCCATGATGCATGTTGGACCTAGCTTGACAGTCACATACAATGTCACCTCCACCATATTCAACTTGCTGAGACAGAATGAAATGCCACCTGAGGCAGAAGCATGAGTTACTTGTGCAGATCATGGGAAATCTTGTCATCACTGCGCAAAGTGCTTGTCCTATCATTGTGACCACATAGCACGCAATACATTCTTAAATTCTCAACAAATTTTTCCCCAAGATACTATTTTGATTAGTGCAAATTGAAAGAATATTTTGAGCTCTTTGGGGATCTCTCTTCCTAACTGCAATCTGGACAGCTCTTGACCAAGAATTCCCAATGGTTTGACAGAGCCACTTAATGGTTTGAACTCTTTTAATTTTTTTCTTGTTTGGTAGATTCAATGATCCTAACTCCATGACATTTGAATAGCACACTATAGAACACTAATGCTTCTATAGCTTGTGACAGCCAGAGCGTGAACAGCTCGGTCAGGCACGTGATGTCAAGCAACCACATAGGAGCTTCTCTCTAGCATCTTGGTATGACCCTAGAGTGTCAGAACCCCTTTGCTGATATCACCTAACTTGGAGTTCTGAGTTTCTTTCCACTGAATGGATCACGAGGGACAGAGCATAGGGAAACAGGGAGTCTCTTCTGTCTCCCATAACAAAGACAGCAAAAGTAGTGGTGAGTAAGTACACACACAGATCTCTTCTACGGAATGTGTAACAGGTTACCCCAACCATCCCACAAGCAGGGACATAAATGGAAAGGGATTCTTTCTAGGAATGAAAAGCTCCTGATTCTATGGGAGTTCTGTGCTATGGATAAGGTTCAGGTGCTCCTCCAAGGTTCTTAGGCTGGAAGTCTGAGCTCTAAGTAGCAGTACTGGGAGTTGATACAGAGCCTTTAAGAGGTGGCGCTTAGTGGGAGGTCCTTAGATCAACTGAGAGTACTTGCCCTCTCCTGAATGAGGGATGCTACCCAAACCGGAGCTTGGCCCCACCCAGTGTCCTTCCCACTTCCTGTTGGAGATGGAATCACTTCCTTCTGCATCCACCATTGTATCCTCCATGGTAGACACAGAGGGCCCTCACCACAACTTTTCCTCTAAAACTCTAAAACTATGAGAGCTAAGTAAACCTTTTTTTTTTTTTTGTCCCTGAAGAGCCTGATTCCGGTGCTACATGATAGTGTTGCAAAGAGACTTCTGAGATGAAGCAACGGCCCAGCCAAAGCCAAGAATGAGCAGGAACCCTTGCTCTGATGAATGAAAGACTCTCACCTGGAATTGTCAGCCAACTGAAACCTTCCTCGTCCCATGCTTTTTCCTGATTTGTTTATGAGAGCGACCAGGTATGCACATGCCAAGGTATACGCATGTGGAGGTCAACAGGCTTGCTTACTTTTGGAAGTCAGTTCTAGCTTTCCTTTCACCATCTGGGTTCCAAGGGTCGAACTCGGGTCTCCGGGTTTGTGCTCAGGCACCAGTACTCACTGAGCCCTCTCGCTGGCAGCCTGTTTCTTGGAGCAGGTACTCTGTTGCTATAATGTGTCATGAAATCAAAACTGTCAGCTTGTTTTCTCTAACAATGGCCCATGAGTTTCTTCTCTGGGCCACCTTTTTGTTTTTCTTTCTTAAAAAAAAAAAAACTTTTATGTAACCCAGGTGGTTTCATTCTTGCTAAGGACAAATCCCTCTGCCTCCACCTTCCACGTACTAAGATTATGGGCACCTGCCACCAACTTACATTTCCGGGTCCCTTTTTCATACAAGCAAGAAGGTTCTTCTGTATGTGAAAAGCTCTTTTTACATGAAAGCTGTTCCATAGATGAAATAGGAAACAATATGCTACCGATGCTGAGCCAACTCCTGAAGCCAGATCAGTCAGAAACTCACTGACGTGCAGCGAATGCCTCACGAATTGAGCAATTCACTGTTTGTGCTTTTTTTTACAGCTTTGACTGTTCCCTCAAACACAGATCACTGCGCTAACCATTTAACCTTGCACCCATTATAGTAACCTTATATGGCAAATGTTCTGTTAACCATTTACTCAACAAACTCTAAAAAAAATTTTAATGACCAGCTTGTGGTGGTCGCTGTCAATTGGCAACAAGAACATTCTTGAATTCAGCCTTAACCCTGGAGCCTCCCTTCAGTACTTCCTTCAGCAAAATGGGGGATTGTTCCCCGCCATGAATCTCATGTTCTGCTACTTTGAAATGACAGATATTGCAAAATTAGATTCACGAATGTGGAAGAGTTCCATGGGTCGGAAATGATGTTGCAGGCAGTGACAAGTAAGACAGAACCCAAGTCCAAAGAATACTAGGATCTACTAAATAAATGAAGCAAGTGGGTTTTTCCTTGCTAACTAGTAGAGGATGTTATTGTTAGAACTATCCATTGATCCTGGATAATAAAAATAGCATTGAAGAAATTAAACAAAAACAGGATGAGCAAGAGAGGAGAGCAGGGCAGTGAGGGTTCTTGATTAAAAGCAAGAGGACCAGGGGCTTCTGTTTTTCGTGGTCCCATGCAGTGTTTCCTCTTACAGCTCCCACCGTCTGAGATCAGTCTTCCACTTCATCCAACACTGTTTCGTTCTACTGCCCTCCTTGAACCTGTACCATGCCTCCCCCTCGGGTTGATCTTGAGCTTCCTACCCTATTCCTAGTCTTCCATTAGAACGTCACCCACGCCCCACTCTATGCAAGTTCGGTATCCATTGCAGTTTACATACACATCTCTGTGACCTGAGCACTTTGTTTCCAGGTTCTTGCATATTTTCAACTAGTCACAATTAAATGTGCAAGCTTGCAATGCCAGCAACTGTTCACATAGGTTCATGTTGTGTCGTTGAGAGAAAGCACAAGTTCCACCATGTGTTTTAGCTCTCACATGCTATCCAGGGCTCTTAAACGAAGGATGAACTTCAAAGAGGTCCTGGGTCATTCAAGCCATTGGGGTTGGTCTCGAAGGGACCGGTCTATTTAATAAGCAGCAGCGACATCTAGTGGTTACCAGGATGCATAGTTTCTTTGTACTAAATTGGACAATAGTAAGGCATGCATAAAGAGATTATTAAATTAATGAAGTCAAATTATTCTGACCAATTATGCTTGTTTTAAAGAGATTTGAAATGCAGATTTATATGTTCAGCCTGCCCGGGGGCCTTCTCACCCTCTTGCGGTCCAACGGCCCACAAACTGCAAACTGATGCGCATGTTTCCCTGTTATGCGCGCCTTACGAACCACAACTTCCCTTTCCCTTGGAAGATCACTAGATTTTTTTTGTGACAATTATGCGACTTTTAACTTTCTGCTTCCTGCGTAGATACAGTTTTATGTGGGAAAATATTTATTTTGGATGGAAAAGCTGTAATTGAGGAAGAAACTTGAACTGGTCAGGATGACAGAAAAGAAACTCATTTCCAAGGTCAACGCCAGCAGAGGCAAGAGACGTGAAGCAGAGTTTGTGGAGTTTGACACTGGAGGAACGTGAGAGTCGATGTCAGCTCTTCCTGATGAAGTTACATGACAGCTAAGACAATCGGACATCTCCAGCGTCTCAGGCCATTGTGGGAAAGATTCAGTAGAATCATCTAGCTGGACCAAGTATAGCATAAATGATAGGTTGCTGATATTACTGTTTTTCATTTACTAGGCATTGTTACACTCATCCTCTCTAACTCAATATTTTATGAAACCAATTTCTCGGTTTAAAAAATGGACTTATCGCTAAGTAAGTGACTCTGATACTGACCAAGAGTACTCATCTCTCCTGGGTTTAGATGCTTCTGTTGCAAAATAAGGAGTTCACCAAAGCAAACTAAAATATCTGAAAGTGAAATGGAAATGCTAAGCCCTAGTACTTCAGAATGTAAATAATGCATGAATGAGGAAATAAATAAATGTGAATGCAATTACCTTTCTGTGCAGCAATTGGAAATGCCATTTAACTGAAGGAAACTACATGAGGAGCAAGAAAGAGGGTGAAGGACATAGATGCAAGCAATTCACTGCAAGGAATGTTGTGCAGTGCGGACTGACTGTGTTGCCACCCTGTGGGGAGAGTCTGCATTACAAGCGCCCTTCAGATGGTATGTATTTGCTTAGAAAACTTCATCAGAACCCACAAGTCCTCCTAAGGAAAAGCAAGAGTTCGTTTCTAAAGTGTTCCCTCTTTCCCAAAAGCATTTTTATATGAGGAAATGGTGTTAGCAGTTTTTCCCAGAGATGCATGCCATAGATAACTCTAACTGTATTACTCCACAAATCTCCTAGGAGAAAGTGGCCACCGTGGACACTGAGTTGCTAGGACAGAAGACATTGAGGTCCCTCTTGTAAATTCTAGCTGAGAGCAGGGAAGACACACCTTCCCTAAGTCCCACCCCTGACAGCAGGTGAGCACACTCCATCCAGCACCCAGACACACGCAGCCGCCTGGCTATTTGCTGAGTGTCATGCAAGGCAGAGAGGGAATCCTGGCTTCTAATTCTCACTCTTTACTTGTTGCTCAGGTTTTTTTCAAATTCCAAAATTTAAAGCTTCTGTTTTTTGAACTTTTTTACCCTTTATTTTATTATTTTTCTACTTTTACAAGGACTTTGAGTACTCATCCCACCTTCCCTTCTTTCATGCCCCTCCCATCCTCTCCCTTCCCTCATCATTCCCTCCCACTCCCACTCACCCTTCTGCCTGTGTGTTTCTATGGACCCCTCGGTTCACTCTAGCTTGTCTACTTCTATGGAGGCTCAGGCCTCCAAGGTATATCAAGTGTACACTCCTCAGACTATCCTACTCTTCAGCTTCCCTTCACTCATCCAGCTTTAGACCCAAAAATTTCCATTATGAGTTCCCATTCTATGGGTATAGTAACAGCTACCTTCAGAGCATTTTGATGTACTGTCTTCCTACCTATAGGTTTATCGGTTGTCTTCTCTGCTGATTTTTTTCCCATTCCCTTTTTAAAATAAGTTCTCATTCTAGTTTACAGTAACAGGATGCATACCTGTCTGACAAGCAGGTCTTGAGTCCAATCAGAAAGCTGTTGGTTGTCTCCTTGGTACTCATGCCACTGTTACACTGGTGGTCACCTGTTGACATGGTGATATATATTTCAACTTACAGATCTCATGCTGTTGATGGAGTTTGTGATCATTTCTCTCCCCCAGCAGCTTCTAAGGTATTCCTTGGTACTGTGTAAGCTATCCAGCAAGGAGAAAATCCTCAGACCAGTTCCAGTTGATATATTTTGTCCATGTTTTGTGATCCATTTGTGTGGTATCTTCAGTAATAGAGTCTTACTGACAGTTTTTGGAAATCAACCAAGAGCAATGTCAAAAGCCTATAATTTGGAAGGTCATTAAGATCTCTCTGACCAAGTTTATCAGGAATTTCAACATTTCTGTTACTTCTGGTATAATTTTGTCCCTGGTTCCAAGAGGATCAGCTCAAGGCTTTTTTTCCTTATTTCCCCACTCTATGCGCCTCCACATAGGGATTTCCCATTCTTGTTCCTTTTTTTTAAAGTTGTGTTTTCTGCTTTTTGGTTTTTGTTTTTGATATATCACTAGCATAGTATGATCCTTTGGGGTTACAATCTTAGAGTTTTCTACAAATCACTTTGTCCTTCCTATCTCCCATGTCCCTCCTTTCTCCCATCCCCTCATCCCTTGCTATGTATTTTTCCCAATTATTCCCTCCCTAACACTTGTACTGGGGTCCTCAATATACCCTTTAAAAGATTTCACCCTAGCCATCCCTTCCCACCTTCCCACTCATAGGTATTTCTTTATTTCTTCCACTCATACAAAGTTGATAAGTACCCCATTCCCCTCCCTCCCTCCAACCCTCCCTGAATCCCCTTGCTCCTTCTGCTCTTTTCCCTTTCCTTTACCCCCCTCTCTCCCTTTCTCCCAGTGCTCCCTCCCCTCCCCCATTCCTGGATCATCCTTTAGTGTGCATGTCAAACTTCCCTCTGGGTCCTCCTCTCTGATGAGGTATAAGGACTCAGTGGCATTGCTTATAACTCTTTAATATAGGAACACTATTGTGGCTGTTAATCCCTTGCCTCTAAGGATCCTAGTTCCTGTGATCCATGCTAGACTTTGGGGTTCAATGATATGTTGGTAATTGCGCAGGTCATGCAAAGTCCTATTATGATTATGATTATGATTACTTCAGCCCTGACTTGTATGGAGTATCTTGCATATCGTTGCTCCTCCCCATCTTTAGGCTCCTACAATCTTACTGCCCCCTCTTCTGCAAATTTCCCTGAGCTTAAGGATGGGGAGAGATCAGGCTGGCCTAGTTCCAGGTGGTTGATGTAGAGTCTCTGATTTTCCGAATTATGGTTTGTTGATTTTTTTTTCAGTTTTGCTGCTCCTACACCACCCTTGGCTCCATCCTGATGGGTATTGGATGTCACTCCCTGGCCAGAGATAAAATGCTATTAAAATAGAGTCTTTTTATAAGGGTAGATTCAAAGGTAGATGGAATAAGAGTAGGAGAACGCTATGGGGATGGGTCAGTCTCCCATTTGCAGGATGTTTACCTTCTATCTGCCAGACTCTATGACCTCCCTTTCTGGTGAGATCATACCCCATCAGACGCAAGTGACTAGTAAGGAGAGTCTGTAAGACCAACTTGCAGTCCTTGATGGTGGCCTATTTCTCTGCTGTATCATGATCCCCTCTCTCCTTGTTTTTGGTGGGGCCCTCCTTCCCCTTCCCTCTCTGCTTATAACCTTTGCAATTACTGTACAGAGATTTATCTTTGAATGTGTCACTAAATGGGTTTGGTACTAGGATCCACCTATTAGGGAATACATACGGCGCTTAATTTTCTATATCTGGGATACTTCACTCAGTACAATTTTTTCTAATTCCATTCATTTCCCAGCAAATTTCATTAATTCATCATTTTTGATGGCTGAGTAGTATTCTATTGTATAAATGTACCTCATTTCCTTATCCACTCATCAACTGTTGGGCATTTGGGTTGGTTCCCTGACTTTGCTATTGTAAACAGTGCTGCTATGAACATGGTTGTGCTTGTGCTATTGAGGTGAATTTTTGCTGTATGGGGGATTATTCCCAATAGTGGAATAGCAGGGTCATATGGCATTTCAATCTTTAACTTTTTTAAGAATCACCAGGCGGCTCGCCAGAGTCGTTGTATAAGACTGCATTCCCACCAACAATGTAGGAACGTTCCCTTCTCTCCACAACCCCTCCAGCATTTGGTGTTACTTGTATTGTGGATTTTTGCCATCCTGACCGAGGTGAGATGATATCTCAGGGAGGTTTTGATTTGCATTTTCCTGATGGCTAAGGATCATAGGTCTTTTTTGAATTTTCTGGCTCTTACAGTATTTCCAATTCAAATACATTAACAAGGATATCAGTTCAATCATCCGCATATAACAGTAAACATCTGGTACTTAACTTTCTGTATCTGAGATACCTCGCTCAATATTAAAGTTTTCAGTTCCATCCATTTAATCAGAAAATTCCATAATTTCATCCTTTCTAATGGATGGGTATATTCCATTGTGTAGATATAACATGGATATTTTCATTATCCATTCTTTTGTTGATGGGCATGTTGGCTGATTCTATTTTTTTGCTATTGTACACCCAGGGTTTTTTCAGCCCCAAATTGCAGGAGGTCCAAACAGAAAGATCTATTTCCTACTCTTATGAATGAGAACTGAAGTGACAGTTGTTTTCATCCTGGAGCTTCGCTGAAGAAGCATCCACTCACATGCTAGTCTTGTGGCAGAGGGGACAAATGACTGGGTGAGAGACAAGATTTCTACTTGGAAATGGCATGGGTCCCTTGCAGTGGTGTTCTTCCGCAGACTAAAGTGCAGCACTGTGTCAAATGTCAATAACTGCTACTTGGGATAAAAAACTCCAAGACCATCATAGGAGAGAGAGGACGAAAATAAATGAGGCAAATCACTTGGGATCTCCCAAGGTGAGACTCAACCTCAGAATTAGAGGAAATACCCTTTGCAGCCCAAGTTCACGTCTGCATTGAAGCCAGCTGTCAGCACCTCACAAATGACCCCTCCCAGAGATCCCACCAGGATGCACGGGGGTGGGTGTCCTGGTATCTGTTGGTATTTGTTTAAAGGGTCCATGCTGGCGAGGTCTGCTGGCAAAGTTTTCATCAGCATCTCCAAACTTAGCCACGTGTCTCATAAATCCAAAAGCCTCTTATAAAGATATATTTCTGGGCCTACCCCAGAGATTCTGGTTCAGAATGGCCAGGTTAAAACTGAAGATTCCATATTTTAAATTTTTTTATTATTATTATTATTTATTCAACTGTGTGCATATGCGTGTGTATGTGCGCGCGCGTGTGTGTCTGGGTGTGTGTGTGTAGAACCACGGACGAATTCGCGAACCACCATGGACGCCTCCACCTCCTTCTGCCCCGGGATTCACAGGCTCCGCCCTACCAGGACCAGAAGCGCAGGCCGCCCCCGCTTGCGCCTGGCGTCTATACGTGGGATCTGGGATCCGAACTCAGGACCTTCCGCCTGCAAGGCGGAGGCTTAACCCCTGAGCCACCTCTCCAGCCCCAAGATTCCATATTTTAAAGTGTCCCTGGAGAGTCTGACACAAAATTACATAGAGGTCCATAAGCTATAGGGTTCATTTAAGAAAAAAATCTGTAGATTGTAACACTTTTCCTTTTTTCCTTTTCTTTTTTTTTTTTTTTTTCCAGTAAGGAGCAACTCTATGTTTTTTTTTTTTTTAATTTCTATTCCAATCTATCGGAAACTAAATAGCAAGCTTTAAAAGGAAAGAAACAGCGACTTTCTCATAGGAAGTCACAATGAAAGGTTTCCCTGCTAGTGGAAGGTGAGTGACAGCGAGTAGAAAACAAAGATGCTCAGAGTGATGGCAAGTGCCGGCTGTGACATCATTGGTGTGGTGGGGAAGGTGTCCATTCCTCCGTATCCAAGGCTTGACACAAAATGCCTCTGGAAACCCCAGAACAGGTCTACAGGGCAGAGCAGAGAGATGGTAGTGGAGGAAGTGGTTCCAGAAAGTTCAGCCTAGAATAGTAAGGCTCTGCCTTAGAAGGTGGAGATCTCAGTCCATGTCCTTGGCGCCCACCATGGAGGAAGCTCTGCTTGATTCCTAACATCTCCCAGTGGCAACCCATTGGTGGCCCCCCTTATCATCCCACACAGTCCTCTCTCACTTGCAGACCATCCTCTCGAAGGTAACATCTGGACAGATGATCAGGGATGTCACCCAATATTACTGTCCATGTGTGTTCACAACTACCTCATTTATTATTCTCAATACACGCATACTACATAAACATACTCCACACACACACACACACACACACACACACACACACACACACACACACACCATGTCAGATACATACCACACATACCAAATACCTACCACTCTTATTTTGTACATGCCACATGCACATGTTCTTACACCCTACATATATACACTGCTCAAATCCATACACAAAAACAAACATCTGCACACAAACATCCACACACAAACACAAACATCCACACACAAACGCAACTTAATTAGTACAGAAGCCAAAATTACAAAAATTGAGGAAGTTAGTTAAATCTGGATAATTCCATGTTAAGGCTCTGCACTGGGTCTTACAGAGGTGCTCAGCAGAGCCGTGGTCGCTTCTACCCAGAAGGTTCAGGCTCACCCCACCACTCACCACTGCTGGTGACAACCAAGATGTCTCTAGACATTGCTAATGATCCTTGAGGGAACAAAGTAACTTCTGGTTCAAAACTGCTCACCTAAAGTGTTGAAGCAAACAAACAGAAATAGTCTCCCCAGCTCTAACTGCAAACCAGTACCCACATCACACATCTGAAGATGTCCTAGAAGTTGCACTTTAAGGTGTCACTGGTGTGGCATCCAAATAGCTGCCTTTTCCTGCTGATGAGCAAACCAAAGGTTGGACATGGCAGAAGGTGTGGGAGGATCACAACTCCATGGCTCAAAAATCCTTTACTACCAACTGCAAGCGATTCTAAAACACTTAGACCAAATCATTACTGGTGCAAGTCACATGATACAGCCCACTGATATGTCCTGTGGTCATATCTGTTAGCCATCACATCTCTCAAAACATGCTTCTGATTGTATTCTGAGCCTTTTCCCATACCTCATCTGTCCCCTAACTCCCCACAAAGTCTGCTCAGTCTTCTCATTAAGGAAGAATATTGACTTAATGGTATGGACCCTGTGAATAAATTTCCTTAAACTAAGTGGACTTTCAATCGGTTAATAAACAGACTGTTTCATAGCAAATAAAACAAAATGCCAAGCCTAAGAATATTTCTTTACACAATCCAGAGATCTCTGCTGGGCTGTGGAGTCAAATGCATTTCCCCAGTGTTAAAGTCAAGATTCCCAAAGAAAGAAAGCTTCTCTGGAGACCCACGAAAGACATGAAATTCCCTCCTCTTTGCCACTGCCAAGCTCCCAGTCTGCCTCCCGAGGGAGGACATCTAGCCACACTATGTCCCTAAAATCATTCCTGGCTCTCTGCTCAAATTATAATGAATATATGCTCTTATCATTTTAATAGTTAATGTGTCCTTATTTTCCAATCAAATAAAACCCATAATTTTCTCAGTGCTACATCTTCAAATGCAGTGGCCAATAAATAGTTATTTGGCAACCAAACCAGGGAAATTTATGGCTTCTGACTGACTTCCAGGATTCCATTGTCTACCAAGAAGCACTTCAGTTTTCTGGTCAACTTCTAGAATTCCACCTTTTGTTTATCAAGAGAAGGAGAGGCCTCCTGGTGCAGAGAACCTGAGGTTCCCAAGGAAATTACTGCCACTCACTGGTGTGCCACATATTCTACTAGGTGGGGTGACACATGGGAAGCATGACTTTAGCTCTTGAGTCTGGCCATCTATGAAGTCAGCTGACATTAAGACTCTGTTTTATGGCTCGGGAGATGGCTCAGGGGTTAAGGTTTTCACCGTGTAAGCGAACTTGAGTTCAGATTCCAGATTCCACATAAAAGCACCAGATGAAAAACTCAGTGACCTGCAATTGTAGCCCTAAAAGGAGGAGTCTGGGAAACTCCAGAAGGAAGCAACAAAAAACTCAAGATGATTCCCATTATCACCTTTGGGCCTCCATTGGTACACACACTCAAGTGCCCTCTAATAGGATTTATTCTCTCTCTCTCTCTCTCTCTCTCTCTCTCTCTCTCTCTCTCATTGAAAGCCCATTATTTGCAAGCTAAAGAGTGCTAAATAAAGCACTGCTTTATGGAACGTCCAGTATTGCTGCCTTTCAAACATTAAAATGGGGGCTGGAGAGGTGGCTCAGGGGTTAAGCCTCTGCCTTGCAGGCGGAAGATCCTGAGTTCAGATCCTAGACCCAACGTATAGACGACGGGCGGAAGCGGGGGCGGCCTGTGTTTCTGGTCCTGGTAGGGCGGAGCCTGTGAATCCCGGGGCAGAGTAAACAAGGTGGAGGCGGTTCACGGTGGTTTCCCAAATTCGCCCGTGGTTCTACACACACACACACACACTCCATACACACACACACATGTACACATGCACACATGCACAATTGAATAAATAAAAAATTTTAAAAAAGATGAAGAAATCTCCCCTTACACAAGCAAAACATATGTATTAGATATGAATTCAAATATCTGTCCAGTTTTCTAGCAATAACACGAGAACTTTCCCTTGTACTGACCATGTTTTTAGTGTCATACTTTCGGATACTTTAGGTTCTTGGTGATTTACAGACCTTAACAGGACTATACTTAGTTAATCCCTAAAGATAGATAACTACTCCCAATGAACACAGTTATATTCAGACAGCAAACCCAAAGTCAATACCTTTAACCAAACCTCCTTTATATGAAATCAGGCAAGTTCATGGCTACAGAAAAATCGTCTTTTTTAGTATGTTCATGTACTATTCCCAACACGCATCACCCAGGACCAGGTACCTGGCAGCTAAAGATGTGCCTTAAACCCCCAGAACATAACTGAAATTATCCAAACTATACTGTCATAGTTAGGCACAGGTATCAACTCAGCTGTTGAGGGTTTGAGCTCTGGGCACATTTGTGGAGAATTAGTGGCTAGATTAAACCCAGAGCAAACTTGCAGGAGATTGTCTGGTTGAAGGGGAAGGTACAAATGGGTGGGATTAGGGTGGAATAAAATACAAAGAGCTGGTTGAGAAAGTCGGCATCCTTGTATATACTTGGCCATATGTGCTGGTCTGGCAAATAAGGATCATCGCTCTCTCATCCATTACATAGAGATGGTGTGGCCAGTTCCCTCTGCCCTGGTGTTGGTGCATGCTCTCCTATCAAGCTGGACTACACACTGTAACCGGGCTATTATAAGAAAATAAATCCCTTGTGCCCTTAAGCCGTTCGATGGTGATTTGTCAGCAACCATGCAGGCAAACTTCAACATAGCCAGTCCTGAGCAGATTTCCATACCATACCTTGCTCATCTCAAAATGCCTCATGTTCTCCCAACTGAGATGTTTAAATTCCTTCAGGGTTCACTTAAAAATGCTTCCTATGGAACCTTCTGGAAGAGGAGGTGGCAAGATTGTTAAGAGCCTAAAGATGGGGAGGACCAATGATATGCAAGATACTCCACACAAATTAGGACTGCAGCAGACAGAATTGAACTTTGTCTGACCTGCACAATGGCTGATATGACCCCCCAAAATCTAGCATGTCACAGGGGAGAAGGCTCCAGGAAAGAGGATTCTTAGAGGCAAGATATTAACAGTCATAATAGAGTTCCCATACTAACGGGAAGCCCAAGAAGGGGCTCCGGGATATGTCACTGAGTCCTGAACCCTCACTAGGATGGAGGACTCAGAAGGAGGTTTGACATTCACACAAAAGGATGCTCCAGGGGATGGGAAGGAGGAAGGGGGAGGCACTAAGAGAGAGGGAGGGAGGGAAGGGGATGAAAGGAAGGGGGGAACGGGGAAAGAGTACAAGGGGAGATGACTGAGGAGAGAAGGAGAAGGGAGAGGATGGGGATACCTATTGAGCTTGCATGATTAGGAAAAAAAATAAAATGAGGGAGAAAAAAACTGTCAAAAAACAAATCAATGAAAGCTTAAAACATTAAAAAAATACTTCCTATGGGACCAGCGAGATAGCTCAGTGTGGAAGGAACTTACTTATAAACCTGGCAACCTGAATTATTCCTGGAAGACACACGGTGGAAGGAGAAAACTGACTTCTGAAGATTGAACCCCATCATGTACCATGGCATGCCCATGAGTATTCTCTAAGTAAATAAATAAAAAATATATTTTTAAACACACTCCATAACCCTGCTAGCAATTACTTAGCTAAAAATAATTTTATGGGCTGGAGAAATGGCTCAGGGGTTAAGAATCTGCCTCGCAAACAGAAGTCCTGTGTTTGGAGCCCAGGTCCTACATAAAAATGCCAAGTAGAAACAATGGCAACTTGTACTTCCAGCCCTGGTAAGTGGAGCCTGGGAAATCCCAGAATGACATAAAAAGGAACTAGAAGCTATCCAGAATGATTCCTGAAGTTGCTCTTGGTCCTCCAGAGGGACACACAGTGCCCTCTGCTATACACGCGTGCGTGCACACATACACACACACACAACAACAACAACAACAACAACAACAAAGTTTTTAAAAAATTTATTTGTAAATACATTATTATTAAACACTTTTGACAATATTCAGAAGTATGTTGAAAATAAAAATGATTCTTTCTTTGAAGAGAAAAACATAATTCCATTAAGAATATTTTGAAATAAAATACTTCTTGAAGAAGACTTGGTAACCAAAAGTCCATTGTTTCACTTGTGGTCTACAAAAATCTCTCATAATCTAAATACTACAAGTCCTCTGGGAGGAAAAAATAATTTTCCCTTTGAAGATTAGAAATGATTTCAGAACTCTTTATAAATGCAAATGACCTAGGAGACGATTGAGAGTTAATGCTGGTTGTGGGAAGGGGAGCTATTTTTACTAGTGGCGCATCTTCTGACACATCACCCGTGGCCAGTAAGTGCTCAGGCACACGCACAGGCAAGCCAGATGAAGCTCAGTAGGATGCATGCAAAAGGATACAAATGCAAGAGGGAGACTAGATAGGAAGAAGAAAGATTTCATTGAGAAAAGGAAGGAGGCGAGATCAAGTAATAAGGAATGACATCATCATAAAATCATTGTGCTTATATATGAAACTGTCAAAGAATAAAAATATATTTAATTTAAAAAATTTTTGCATGTGTGTCTCTGTGTGTATGTCTGTGTGTATCAAAGGGCCTGTGGAGGTCCAAGAGTGACTTCCAAAATCACCCCGGAGTTCTTCTACCTCTTACTTTCCTAGACTCTGCCTTCCAGGACCCAAAATGCAGGCCAATGCTACTTCTACCTGATGTTTTTACATGTGATTCAGGATCTAAACTCAAGACCTTCTTTTATGAGGCGGAGGCTTAACCCCTGAGCCATCTCTCCAGCCCTCAAATGAGAAAGGCATTGATTTTAGCTATTAAATCATTCACTTACATGCAATGGTTTGGCTTTATTTTTTATTTACGAAAATATACTGTTGATAAGAGATTTCTGCATGCATTTCTTAACTAAGAAAATTGTGTGATTGATTATGCTTTCCCTTTTTTATTATTTTTCAAGTACTGCAAGATGACTTTGAACTCTTGCCAGTCCTTCCGCCCCTCTCTTTTCAAAGCACTAGGATTCTAGGATTACATGCGTGTTCCACCCAACTTCATAACTTTCCTTTCTTTTTTCCTTTCCTTTCCTTCTTTCATTTTCTTTCCTTTTCTTGTCTTTTTGCATCAGAGTTTCACTTTAGTACCTGGGCTACCAGTTTGGTAGCCTGAAACTCACTACGTTAGCACAAGCTGGGTATTCAGATCACCATCAAGCTCAGGCCAGCCTTGAAGTCATGGCAATCCTCCTACCTTAGCCTCCCATATGCCTTTCCTATTAACTGAAGTTTGAGAATTGAGTTGGTGCCTCTGAATGGACACAGTACATCTTTGAATGCCTTGTTGGCTGGAAGATTTTATTACATTAATTTTATTTTTTATAGTTCTTTCTATGAAGTAAAAATATCACTGTTCTTTAAAAGCTATGTTTTCTTGTAGGTTCAAAAGAAAATTAAATGACAATAGAAAGGTCTACATACAAAGATAACTAAACTTGGGTTCATAATGCCTGTTAAAATTACTTTCACAATTGAGTTCCACTTCTTATTTGAATGAAATCACTTACATAGCTTTTTAAAAAATGTATGTTTATGAGTATATGCTTGAGATTCTGATTCATAAGTCTGAAAATATTCTAGAATTTGGGTTTTTATCATGCACATTGATAAAGATACTCCAAACACCATCACGTAATAAGTACAGAGAACAGGTGATCTACTGCACTTGCCCCTAAAGGCTCACTATTGAGGAATGAGTGTTGTCAGTTACCAGATTGAGGCCTTAAGATATTTCACTTAACAACATTCCCCTGAACATTGAATAATAAAATTAAACATGTATATGTGTGTAGATATATACACACTTACATGTGGACCTATAGACATTATCTATAGCTCTGTCTGTCCATCCATATGCAAATAACAACCTCTTGTTGAGGTTCAAACATACGTGAACATGAAAGCTCAGCTCAATCGATGGTGAATGGCAAATTAAACACTAGCATCCTATTTCCTTATCTTTAAGATGAAGTTATGGTGTCTCTTCTTGGAATTATGGTGGCAATGAATGAGCAACTGCATATGTATTTAGCTAGCACCTAACAAGGAGTAAAATGTCCTATAAATAACATCATGTCTATTAAATATGGATTCAGGGCAAGAAACTCACTGGGGCATTACATTTCTTTGAAAAGAAATTGATATTTGGTTTCCAGAGCTCTTTCACACACATCATTCCATTCCAGTTTCACAATATGCCTTTGAGGTAAATGGCAAAGGTATTATTCCAGTTTACACTAGCTCAGCCTCAAGCCTGCCTCCAGAATTTGTTCATAGAGAAGGTGGAATGAAACTAAGCCTCAAAGCAGCTAGAGAGTAGGAGGGGTTTTTTGCCTTCAAAATCAAACAAGATGTGCCCTAGAAGATCCTGTCAACTTTAGAACTTGTGGTGAATTTCCAATGTGCAGAAAATCAAGAGGAACAGGACTCAAAACAACAGATTTTTTTGGAGTAGTCAAAATGAGGTCTGTCACCTTAAAAGTGGCATTAACTACTTATATCTTCTAAATCTCCACTGCCTCTGGTAGAAACAGGACTAATAAATTATTGATGATTGATAGAAATTTCAACAATGGACAATCCCATCGAATTATTCTCAGTGTTCACAGTGGAAATTGTTAACCCTATGTTAGCTTTAAGAGTAAAATGATAACCTTTTTCTCAAAGTTTAATGTAAAGTTTAATATAAACAGATAGTGATGATGGAAACTACTGCCGTACTTCCTTTATTAGGAACAGAGTGACATGAAGCGGCTCCATGGCTAACCCAAGCCATAGAAGGCCTCCTCTGACTTGGCTTTCTGCTCTGTTCCAAGACACTTCTCTAGAGATCACTGTAATTCTTTCATTTCACTTAAAAGGGAAAATGAAGAGGGGAAAGAAAAGAAAGCTTCCATTTGAGGAATTCCCTTGTAGAATTTCATGGTTTCATCCCAGTTTCTCATGGGACTAGGAAATTCCTTTGTGTTCTGATGTTTAATATTCTGAGCTTCTGTTAAAGATATATTTTTGCTGAGCTAAAGGCCCACACAGGTTCCAATTTAGAACCAACCCCCAAATCTTTTGCGGCTTTGAGTTAGTTTTGGCAGAACACTTCCAGGGTGGGAGGATTTTTTAATGGGTTTCTTGAAAGAGATGCTTTCAAGAGTTCATTTTAGCTCAGACCAAAGTAAACTGAGCATTCTATTCCCATGGATCATAGAGACAAGGGTTAGAATTCAGGGGAAATGCGGTAAGTGGAGCCTGCTGAGAACGTGGTTGATACTGGGGACCGTGAGGCAGTAGCTGCAGGAAACTTTCTCACAGAGACTTTTTGAAAAACAACTTCTGCACCTCCCTGCTTCCCTAAGTGGAGAAAGATCAGAAGGCACCCATGCACAAATGTATGTGCATTGTGCAATGCCAAAAACCAGTGAGATAAAATCGACACTGTGAACATCAAGTCACATGACAGGCAGGTGGTCCTCTCTAGTACCCAATGCTTCCTTTTCAAAAATCCTAAGATGAAACCACAGTGAGGGAGGGGTCAATCACCCATTTGCAAAATGTTTGATTTTTATCTGCCAGACTATATGCCCTCCCCTTCTGGTGAGATCATACCCCATCAGTTGTAAATGATCAGGAAGGAAAGTCTGTGAACTTAACCAGATGTCTCATTACTTACATCTACCTTTGAATATACTCTTATAACAAGACTCTAGTTTAACAGCTTTTTATCTCTGGCCAGGGGGTGACATCCAGGGAGTGAAGGGCATTGCAGGAGCAGCAACACTGGAAAAAAAACAACAAATCATAATCCAGAACTTCAGAGACTCTATATCAACCAACTGGAACTAGGCCAGACTAATCTCTCCCCATCCAGAAACTCAGGGAAATTTGTGGAAGAGGGGGCGGTAAGATTGTAAGAGCACAAAGATGGGAGGAGCAATGATATGCAAGATACTCCACACAAGTTAGGGCCGAAGCAATCATAATTGGACTTTGCATGCCCTGCACAATGTCCAACACATTATTGACCCCACAAAGTCTAGCATTTGCTAAAGGCACTAGGATCCTTGGAGGCAAGGGATTGACAGCCACAGTAGTGTTCTATGCTTAAGGGGAACACAGGAAAGGGTTCTGGGAAATGCCACTGGGTCCTTGTACCTCATCGGAGAGGAGAACCCAGAGGAGAGTTTGGCATGCACATTAAAGGATGCTCCGGGGATGGGAGGGGGAGACACTGGAGGTTGGGGAGGGAGGGGGAGGGGAGGGGGCACAGGGCAGTGGGAGGTTGGAGGGAGGAAGGGGACCGGTGTACCTGTTAAGTTTGTGTGAGTGGAAATAAAAAAAAAATCCTAAGATGAACTTCCAGGTAAAGGAAAAACTATGTAATTTTATTGAAGTGTCAGTGAAAATTTTGAAACCTAACATACAGAATCAATTCCAAGCCTGTTCACTTCTACTAGATCCTACAGGTATAGTAAAGATCTCTGTATTACTGAACAGGCATCTGTCTGAGACAGTCCAAGACAGTATTTTTCTCTAATACCATCTCCTCTTTTTTCATAGCTTTTTTGTTCTTGTCTGAAACATGATTTGGGAATTTTATAATATCTGGAATATTTGAGGCAGCAAGCTGATATTCCATTCTTAAGTCTTTCTTATAAATAGCTGTAAAAAGGTACAAGTGAGACTTTTGAGTGAATTTATGATTCAAATATAATTGAAAAGTTCAAAATAAAATATTTCCTAATGGTAATATTGTACACTATTATGAATGCTGATAATATATGATTCTATAAAAATCAAACAATATTTTTGTTTTGATATTATCTTCCTAGTTATATCACAATTATTTCACTAACTGCTATCTAATTGGCATTTTTTCTACTAATACCCAATTAAATTTTTTGTAGCTATTTTAAATGGATTAGCAATTCATCTATCTTAAGAATTGCTGGCTTTTGCAATCAATTACTTTAACCTTTATATATAATTATACATTTTTAAACCGAAATGAAAATGGTGTGTCTACTTTAGAACAAAGTGAAGCAGTTCTTTCAGGTGTTTACCCAGGAGAAATGAAAGTACACATACTCAAATTGAACATCAATGTATAGTGTAGCATTATTTACAAAAGTCAAGTGTCGCTGACCTGCAGCAACTGCGAACTGAACCTGAAGGGAGGTGTTGAAATTCGGACACAAGTGTCTTTTCACAGGAGGGCATGCCTTGCAAGTAATCAGCCTTGAGTCTTTATTTTTTACAGTATTTATACAGAAAGACAAGATGCTAAAAATAGATTGAGAAAATAGCACAAAGTGCTTAGATTATGGAAACACAGAAACAATACAACAATAAGCAGGTGCAGCTAGTTTCTGGAACATTTCCTTGTGCCCTGTAGAAACCAAAAAATCCACCAAGCATATCCACAACACAATCAAAATGCACCAGCACTCAGAGTTCATGTCCTGGCCATGTAATATATAATAGTCATCAGCAAATCTGCTCCCCACGGTCAAGATGTAGAATCGGAATTATTCACACTATTCAGCTGAGGAGACAGACTAAATGTCTAAATGTCAGTAAACAAATGAGTGGATATAGGAGCTAGTGGTTGTTGTCTACAGATAAGAATCTGGAGGACCCTTTACTTGGTAACATGCAAAAAAAGTAATATATTTTGTTTATATGAAGTATTTTTAAATTTTTTTTAAATTTATTTATTCAATTGTGCGTGTGTATGTGTGTGTGCGCGCGTGTGTGTGAAACCACGGACGAATTCGGGAACCACCACGGACGCCTCCATCTCCTTCTGCCCCGGGATTCACAGGCTCCGCCCTACCAGGACCAGAAGCGCAGGCCGCCCCTGCTTCCGCCTGGCGTCTATACGTGGGATCTGGGATCCGAACTCAGGACCTTCTACCTGCAAGGCGGAGGCTTAACCCCTGAGCCACATCTCCAGCCCTATATGAAGTATTTTTAACAAGTAAGACTCCGAAGAGTGTTTCAGGGATAGGTTCTGGACAACAGCAGAGGAACCTCCCCACTTACAACTTTACCCACTGAAAAGTCATATAAAGTTCAGCAGAAATCTGACACCATTACCAACATAGTTACCCCCAGGAAGTCCTGTGACACACACAAGCAGAGGGACAGAAGGCGGGAAGGTGGGACAGAGTAGGATGGATGAAGGGAGGGGAGAGTAGGAGAAGGGTGTGTGGATGGGAAGTATGAGAAAGGAGAGAATGGGTGGGAGAGAATCAAGGCAAAGACATAAACCCAGTTTGTTTGTAAATTAATTAATTAATTAAAAGAGAAGAAGAATTTTTAAAAAAGATGTCAAATTCATAGAAATGTGGAATAAAGTGGTGGTCCAGAGGTGGAAAGTGGAGGGCATATGGAGATATAAGTCAAGATATACATGTTTCCATTTATAAATGAACAAGTTCTGGGAGGTCAGTATATAACATGATTGTAGCTATTAATCCTGTGTTATATACTTGAAAATTTTTAAAAGAGCAGATCTTAAGCGTTGACTGTGTGTTTCTTCTCTCTCATGCTCTTTTTCTGTCTTAAACACACATGAAGTGAAGAATGTATTAATTAACAACTGTGATCATTCCACAATGTATCTATGAATTCAGTCATCACCATGCAGTCCTTAAGTACATGCTGTTGTACTTGTCAATTATTCTTCAATAAAGCTGGAAAATAAATTCATTAACTTTTATAAAGGTAGAAATTTGAAGACATGTACTGCATATTCTTATTCATACATGGAAATTAAAACAGTCTGTGTCATGAAGAGTAGTCTACTAGTCATTAGAAACTAGGAAGGGCAGAGAGGAGGAGCCAGAGGAGAGTTTGGCATGCACATTAAAGGATGCTCCGGGGATAGGAAGGGGAGGCACTGGGGGATGGGGAGGGAGGGGGGAGGGGAGAGAGGCACAGGGTGGTGGGAGGTTAGAGGGAGGGAGGGGACTAGTGTACCTGTTAAATTTGTATGAGTGGAAATTTTAAAAAAAGAAAAAAAAAGAAGGAAAAAAAAAAGAAACTAGGAAGGGCAGAGGGAGGTAAAATAGCGAATGGGTTACAGGGGCCAAATACAACTAAGGATAGACGAATTCTAGTGTTCTGGATATAATAAAAGGAGACTATAGCTTATGACAATTTATTAGATATGTCAAAATAACTAGAAGACGAGCATTCAAACTTCACAAAGAAATACTGATTACCCTTATTTGATCATTGCATGCTACATACATATGAAATTACCACACTGTGTCCTTCAAACATGTGCATTGTGTGTCAGTTAGAAGCTAGATATTGGCACCCTCTAACACACATGACACATGGTGAATATGCATACATGCCCTATGACTGCAACACTGGAAAAAGCTGACACTGTCTCCAGGATCACAGAAAGTTCCATTGCACAGAGATGACTCTAGAAATAACACCTTTATTCACGTGTCACACTCCTGCCCTGTGCTTTCGCTGACAGCCTTGGATAGAAGCAACTGACTTTTTTCTCCCTGGTATTACCACTGCAGTTCCATCTGCACACCAAATAGTTCACCTTGACTTTAAAGTCACAAATCCCAACTTGCATACTCAACTTACATGTCACCTTTCTCCCAAAGACACTATTTCTCCCTCCCAATTCCCCCCCTCGTTGCCCTCTTTTATGCCCATTTTCTAAAGCTTTATTGAATTTGAATTTTCTAAAGTTTAATTATTGAATGATTTCTTTTTATTCCTTCCTGGTACTGTAAATCCATGTCCTGTGAATCTTCCCACTAAATATCTCCTAAGTATGTCTGCCTTGCCGGCACCAAACTGGACCATAATGAGTCTTCCTGGGTCTTACTGGGTCATACTTGCTCCAGATCTTTCAGTCTACCTACGGCATCCGATTAATCCATCAAATTCCAGAGGCTCTTTCCTTCTCATACTCAGAAAAACAAAACAGTCACCAGAAAAATTTGGTTCAGGGCCTTCTGGTAGAGTCTAATCTATCTGATCGATTTCTGCATGAACTGTTCATTCTAAACACAATGAACTCATTTCTCTACTGATGGTTCACTTTGCTTTCCGGAATCTATGCCCTTGTTATTCTCCCAGGCATCAGCTGAAACCTTCCCATCCTCCAGGGCTACCCTCAGGGCAACCAAAACTGTGAGGAACTGAATTTTAGATCATACTGCTCTTGTTCGGTGTTCTTTGATGCTAGATTAGTCACTGTTTGTTATTCTCTATGCATCATATAGCTTCCTTTCTACAGATATATTAATCAGATTTCTCCAGAAACAGAATTGAGTGGTGTGTGTGTGTGTGTGTGTGTGTGTGTGTGTAAGGGAAGCAGGTAGGGCTTGAGACAGAGTCTCACTCTATAGCTCAGGTTACCCTAGAACTCTTCATGTGGTCCAGGCTAGACTTAAATTTGTGTTACTTCTGCCCTGGCCTGAGTGTTAGGATCACAGATGTGAACCTTCATGCGTCTCGCCATACAGAGATAGTTATTTTAAAGAATCGGCTCACATGATTGTTGTCACAATTCACAAAGCAGGCTAGAAGACTAGAGAAAGATTAGAGACCCTGCCAAGAAAGTGATTTCTTAATCTGAAGGTGGGTGGCCCAAAGGAAGAACTTTTTCCTCTTTGGGGGACCTCAGTCCTTTCTCCTAAGATTTTCAAATAACTGGATAAGCTTCTTCCCCATCCTAAAACAGTATTTGAGGAATTATATTAAGTCAACTCAAAAGTATTAAAGGTTATAAAAACAAATACAGCTTGTGAAAGAAACATAAAACACTTCATCTCTGAAGAATCGTTTATGGCAAGCTTGAAAAGGAGAAGCAAAGATTGTGTGTGTAAAATTTATCCACAGCCAACAATGATCTTCCAACTATTGCTCTGAGCATTTTGTATCATCACGGAATTTATATCTTCCCTTGTCTAATTAAAGAATCTACACTTTCCACCTAATAAGTCAATGTTAACTATGTATTAGATTATTGTTATCAAGGTAAATGGACATGATGTGCCTTTGGCAAAAGGTCTCCCCATGGTGATAATGTATGTCCTGTGATTTCCATCTGCATACAATCCCAGAAACATGTTTTAAAGCAAGAGTCCTGTAAGTAAAAGTACTTCAACTTCTGTGTTTTCTACAGCACTGGACGTGAACACCCACATGTAGTTGGGTTGACAGTAATGAATGGCTGACTAGTAAGCCATCAGACCAACGAAGACATTCTGAGCTCTAGTCTCACATTATGTGCATCTTGATAGATGTTGTTTTCTGAATTTCATATAAGTATCTCAAACCCTGTATGTTTCAAATCAAGTTTATGTTCCTTGTGAAACATTGGATAAGATAGAGAAATATGGAAGAAGCCATATATCTTTCCACACAATGATGACATCTTGTTGTGTCACGATTTGCTTTAATCTCAGGTGTCTCTTTGTTTCCTGTTCTTCTAAGTATGAATCATAGTACTTTTCCCTGGGATAGTCGTTTCAATCTGAACATCAGAAAGCTAGCCACATAGTTGTTCCAGATCACCTTTTAAAAAAAATGTTGATTTGACTCAATGAATTTTGTGCTCTCCTGTTGTTTCCCGGATGCATTATAACGTGAAGAACACAGTGTGCTTCGCCTGGGAGTTTACCCTGGTTCTAATCAGATATTATGTCTGTGCAACCAGAACACAAGGTTAGTTGAGCACAGTCATCAAAAGACAGCTGTTTTGGAAGAGAAAAAGCACACAGCAGCTCACTGCAAATTTGCAACAGACCATGCACTTACCAAGGTAAGCTTTAGTTTGATTTGTATGGGCTTTTGATATAATTCTTAGCTCCTATAATATGGGATGGATTGATAGTTACTAATTATTTCATGATTTTTCTATTTCATCACTTCACTTGAATTTATGTTAAACTACTAATGGGGTATAAAGTCTCTATAATAGCTACAAGTATCTGTTCTACCCAGTTTGGTATGACTTCTAAAATTGGAAGAATAATCCAACAAATGACCTCATTTATCTCATGCTTCTATCTTGGTGCAAAAATCATTTCTGACCAAGTGGGACCCAATGCTTATTAAGAATCTCACTCACTATGTAAGTATATGTTGACGTTGCCATGTATTGTTGCCATGAATTTGAACTATTCATTAATTGGTAATTCCACTCCAAAGATTACTTCATTTCTTGACAAACATCTCAGTATAGGATAATGTATTATTACATGGTCTGACAAATAAGATTGCGTAAAACAGTAATAAACATGGTTGTGGTCTTAAGCTAGATTAAAATCCCAATTTATCATTCAAAGGAAAAAATGTGATGCTTAGTGTCATTTAATGATAAATAGGCTTCAAAACATTCTAATTTTTATATCTGTATATCTATACATGGTAGAATATCTGATTTGCTTTATTTCTGGTGCGACAGAGACTATCAAAAACTGGCCCAACTTTCTATTGAGAAAAGTAAGCATGATATTACTTATAATCAGACCAATGGCAGAGTAAAGATAAAATCAATATTTTAGTTCTAAATCTCCCATTAATCCCAAAACTAAGCTCAGAATGAGGAGAAGAGGTTATAAATTCAGTAATCTGAACAGAATCTGAACAGATTAACTGCCTGACTAGTTAGGGTAGAAGGTCAGGCTGGGTAAAGTTCTGAGCTGCATTCCTTTGTAGAAACTGTTAGGATGGAAGATCCTGTTATGTGTCCATCAAGTGAAAATGTTCATGTATATCTTATTTTTCATATCTTATTTCAGAAGAATTAAATTATAAATAAGATGGCAAGCTCTGAAAGAACTGAAGAGACACAACAAAATGGCCAGAGAAATGGGTAAGCTCTGCTAAATTCTATGAAGAATGGTTTTCTACAACTCCAAACATACCTTATCTTTTCACAACTGTAGCAAAACACATGGGAAAAAATATTTCTGTTCCAAAAATCTAAGGTTACTTGCACTTTACTCTATTTTGATTTAACTATATTACACTAGATAGAGTAGTGATCTTGAGAATGGCAATTGCTGTAGGAGCTGTTCATTTAGGACTTCTTGTATCACCTTTTTTCCATTTTTTGTACCTTTCCAGTATATAAAAAAAAGCAAAAATGGATGAAAATTTCACATCTGTCAAGGGATCCCTGACTCCATATGCCACATTTCTTTTTCATGTCTTTTCACATATGTACTTTACAGTTTTTTATACCTGCAGTTCATTCCTCCAGAGATAAAAATGAAACAGTTTAAAAATCCATGTTATTTTCACTTTGGACCTGACAGCAGTGTTGTATTTGGTTATACATGGTTCACTAATACAGGAAACAGCCAGAAAAGGATGACCCTGAATACCATTTTTTAGGGGTTGAGAACACCCTTGCCTGAAAAGTGAAGAAAATTCTTAAGAGGAAATACTTCCCGCTTCACAGAGAACTCATTTTTGTAATTTTTTAATTATTCTAAATTGTCAATATTGGATACCATGTAACTTTTGATATATGCAAACATTGTTAGAATGAACAAATCAAGCTAATTAATGTATCCATCACCTTGAATTTGTTTCATTCCTTTGTATGAAACAGTGTAAAACTCACTTTTTTAGCAGTGTTGAAGTATCTATCCATCATTCACTCACCACACTCTCCCAGCATACAGAGGTCACCATTGTGCTCTCTACTGTGAGTGAGACTCTTGTAATTCACAAAAAAAAAAAAAAGTGAGATCAAACTATATTTGTCTTTCGGGGCTTTTTTCTCAGCATAATGCCCTACAGAACCATCTGTGTTTTTATAGATAATGAGAATTCTTTTCTTTAAATGCCAAGAGGCATGCCACACATCTGTGATCCTGTTGCATGGAAGGCTGAGACATGGGGATCATGAAGTTGGCCAGAGGGTTGCGCAGTGACACCCTGTCTTTAAAAGCAAAACAATAGCCTGTAATTACTGCTGCTCCTAAGCAGGACAACTAGGAATGAGTCATAGCCAGCCATTACCCTTATACTGAATGGAAGCATGCAGTGTCCAAGACATGGTGGGGAAAAGATTCCAGCACTGGGAAGGTAATTAGGCAATTTAAATCTGAGTTTATGGTTTGAAATCATGTGGTTATCTGTTTTCTGTAAATTTCTCCGACTTTTACTAAAAAGACAAATAGTTTCCATGAAAGTTAAAAAAAAAGAACATAGAATTTTGTATGTATATTGTTTTATTTCCACTAATATATTTATTGCTATTATGCTTTAAGAGTGTACAATGAAGTACATTATGGCTTTTTAAAGAAAACTCATCAAATTTCAGGATATCATAAAGCTTTATTATATTCATACTTCTATTTTATTATGTGTTATAGATATCTGAAACATCAACCAAATATTTTATTATCAATGTAAAAAATTAAATGCACTTTTATTCACTTATTTTAGTAACTTTGCAACCATTGTAGACTTTTACTTGATTCTGAAATAGCCCCCATTTAGGCACATGTGGAAGTGATCTTGAATGTTTGAATGTGGTTTTTGAACCTGATTCATATGTATTAATAGAAAATGTGTTTTTTATTTTATTTGCTGCTAAGTCAATTGATACTAGCATTTGAATGATTCATATTTTTCAAGCAGATGATGTGGTTGTAGAAGTGCTCTCTGTCATGATGCTAACTTGAAAATCAGCAGGAACTGAGCAGGTCTGTCAAGAGTACAGAATGTCCTTACTCTCCTCATTCTAGTAGCCCAACATTCTCTATCCCTGCTCCCAAAACATCTCTGTTGAGATCAGGGGATGAGGAGAGCTTTGTTTTATTCATTTGAGATCATTCTAAATACTTTCTGTAATATTTTCAGATGCATGAAAATACATTTTTCAGATGTGTTTGAGTATCCATTAGTGCTTTTTTTTTTTTTAGAAGAATGAACATGAGGGAAGGGCAAAAAAATCAATGGCTGTTTAAAAAAATTAAATAAATGGAGGAGGGAACAAACATGAAATGTGGCACATATGTATGAAAGTGGCATGACAGGGCACTTTCAAGGTTTAAGATTCTGCCTCACAAGCAGAAGGTCCTGAGTTCAGATCTCAGGTCCCATGTAAAAAGGCCAGGAAGGAATGGGGGCCACCTATACTGACCAATCCTGGTGGGTGGAGCCTAAGAAATCACAGAGGGAAGCAAGCAGGAGGTAGAAGCAATCCAGGATGATTCTCAAAGTCACCCTTGGTCCTCCACAGAGACATATAGTGCCCTCTGACAAACACACACACACACACACACACACACACACACAAAATAAATAAATAAAACAAGAGAAAGTGTCATGACAAGCCCCTTGATTTAAAAGCTAACACATGCATGTTTTATACCTATATATGTATGTTATATGTTGTTTTTATACATATATAGTGTGTGTTATATGTATATATGCTATATACGTGTGTTATATGCATATATGTTATATATATGTGTTATAAGTATGTGTGCTATATGTATAGATGTTATATTATATATGATATATAGAGATATGTATGTTTATATAAAGGCTGGCTAGCTTTCCATTGAGTATTTACTCCACAGATATTTTATCTATTTTTTGATGGACATTCACATTGTTTTCATATTTTGGCCACTTGTGAATTAGTGGCGCCCTAAACATGGAGGCAGACGGGTCTTCAACGCTCTGACTGTGCATCCTTTGGAGATGCCACTTGTAGAGCCGTGCTGGATTGTATGGTAATTCTATTTGCAGTATTTGGAAGCCTTTTCATGCTATGTCTCACAATGGCTACATTCATTGCTGTCAAAACCATGACAGGCAAGTGTTAGGACCATTCCAAAAGCCAAAGGAGCTGGGTTCCATACTCGTATTTTTTAATCTTTTGTTGTGGTTATTTACCAAGGTAAGTTTTCTCATCTTTTTGCCATAAACTACAAGCTGATTCTCTAAACGCTGAGCAGGAGAGTTACAACGTGAGGAGTGGCAAGGAGATAGAGTTGTTTTAGATTTCATCTGTGTGCTGAGGTATAAATCATACCTCTGCTACAGACTTCTTAAGCAGCGTTTTGATGCTGGAGCTAAAAATTAAGCTCTGGATTGAGAACCAAAGTCAGTCACTAGCTAAGTAAACTAGAGCTATTTACTCCGTGACTCAATTTACTCCTCTTTAAAATAATGATAATTTTATCAGCCTCGTTTGTTTTTTATAGACAATGATGAACACCAAAGCTAGTAAGTAAGTCAATGGCAATAGCGCAATAAACCACCTCTGTAACCACACAGAAAATTAGAATGAGAGGTGGGTGATTTTGCTCATTACTGTGAGGAACTGAGAAAACTGATGTCTGCCTTCATTCGGATGAGCCAAGATTGAACAGGATAGCAAAAAGCAAGGTGAAAGAAAACAGCCTGTTACCGGCACTAAAGACCAGGACTGGGTGGGGTCTATAGGTTCTCTGTGAGGAACACTGTTCTTGACCTTGGCCTTGAAAGATATGCAAGATTCTGATTAAGTGGTGCTCACTCATTTGGAGCAGATTCATGTTACTGATCTGTCACAGGCCGATATAGCCAAACTGGATCATTAAACCCTTCGGGCTTTCAACTGGCGCAGGGCACATTAGGCCTGTGGGCAGGCAATGGAGTGACTCACTGCACCTGGCTCTCTGCCTATGTGTGGCAGCACGGTTGTGGCAGGAATGCACAAAGAGCAAGGAGACCCCCCGAGATCCATGTGCCCAGGACAGCACATATCCCTCAGATCTGGCAAGAAAGGAGACTTAAAGACAATATAAGCCCTCTTTCCAAAGTGTCCCATGAAGGCAACTAGGAGACAGAAACGTTCTCCCTGGGGGCTGGTGAGATGGCTCAGCAGGTGAAATCCTTGCCTTCCAGCCCTGGTCACCGTGGTGACCTGAGTTCCACCTCTAGAACCCACATTCCAGCACTCCTTCCTGCGCAAAGACTAGAAGGGAAGTAGGCACTCCAGCTCGCAGCTCAGGCGCAGAAGGAACAAGACAGATGCTGCCTCCGAAAACAGAGTGGACCCGGGTTAAACCCTTGGTAGCAAACTGCAGTTTGGGCCCTGGAGGGCGGAGCCTGAGAAATGTTAGACCAAAACAATAAGGAGTAGAGCAATCCAGGGTGATTTCCATTGTCATCCGTAGGCCATCACAGGCACACACAAGTAAGTGCACTCTTGCACACACACACACACACACACACACACACACACACACACAAACTGAACAGAAATTTTTTTATGAGTCATCTCTGAAACAAAACTTACCAAGGGACAAAACTTACATGTCTTAGACTTTGAATTCTGAATTTACGCACAGGGAAGGAGGAGTGACCTTTACAAGGTCAAAGCGCCTCCTCCCAGAGCACACTGGCTGAACATGAGTGGATGAGGTAAGCCATTAGCCTGTGGTGGAATAAAACGACAGGACTTGTTGCTGTGCTGAAGAGACGACCAGCCCTTGCCCTCCTGACTGTGTTTTAGAAAAACTTCAGCCACTCCCTTCTAGTCTTTGAATGTGCTTCAGAATCATGTGCTTGACATGAAGTCAGCAGATCAAACTCAGCCTGCATTTGGCATGTGAGCTGAAAAATTACATTTCCAAATGAGAGACAATATTCAGAGCACAGTGCTTTTGTTCCATGCACATCTGACAGAGCCCAACACAGAACTCCTGGCTTCCATTGGCTGGCGAATGGAAGAGGAAATGGAGCATCTACACATAGAACAGGGTTCAGCCAGGCAGGAAATTGATGGGAATTTCCACAGACTGCAGCAGGGATGAGACTTGAAGATGTTTATCAGATAATAATTCAAGGACATGCTTGGAGAGTTACATCAATCACAAAAGGAAAGCACTGTGATTCCCAAAGGTTAATCCTAGAGCAGGCAGACCCATAGAAGCTGAACGGTGGCTGGGAGGTAGGGAAAAGGGGAGATGTTCAGTGGATGCAAGGCCTAGGTTGCAAAGATTAAAGATCTGTGGCTGGTTAGTGTGATATATATACCACAGTTATGTGAAAGCATTTAGTGTCCTGGTTGTATATTTAAGTTGTTAGAAGGTTTCCAAAGTTTATGAAGTATATTTCTACCCAATTTAAAATGTTTTAGTTGCAGGCACATGTCTTGATTTTTTGTTTGTTTTGTTTGTTTATTTGGCATGTGTGTGTGTGTGTGTGTGTGTGTGTGTGTGTGTGTGTGTGTGTATCAGAGGGCATTCTGTGTCCCTGTGGAAGACCAAGGGTGACTTCAGGAATCATCGTAGATTGCTTCTACCTCCTTCTTGCTTCACTCTGGTATTTTCCAAGCTCTACCTACCAGGGCAGGAACTGCAGGCTGCTGCCATTTCTGCCTGGCATTTTTACATGGGATCTGGGATGTGAACTCAGGACCTTCTAAACTTATGAGGCAGAATTATAACCCTGAGCCATCTCTCCAACCCTTTTGATTTTTTTTTTTACCATAAGGAATTTACAGGCAGAGAGTGACGATTTCATTTTTCAGTAGCTTTTCTATAAGCATTTGTGTTGTCTTTGTCATTAAATTTGCTTTTGAAATTTCAGTTGACATAAATTTACTTTAGCAAAAGTAATTTTTGCCACTTTGGCAAATTGTTAATAAGGAAATTTTTACCAGTTATATTCACATTGTAACTTCTTCTGTTTTAACATTCATTTTCCAGAATTCTGAAGGAACAACTGCCTAATATGAAAAAGCAAGCTGTTGGCACAATTGAGATAGTAAGTGGACTCTGGAAGCAACTGTATGGAGCAGTTTTAGGACTTGATGTGTATGCATAAGGAGATTATGTTTGTTCTGCAGCTTGCATCTGCTGTGTCAATAAAAGAGATATGAAATAACAAAGGAGTTTGTCAAAATGATGTGAACATGTGAACATGATGTGAAAATGATGTCAAAATCTGTGGCTAAGTGTGATATATATAGCACAGTTATGTGAAAGCATTTAGTGTCCTGGTTATATATTTAAGTGGTTAGAAGGTTTCCAAAGCCTATTAAGTATATTTCGACCCAATTTAAAATGTTTTAGTTGCAGGCACATGTCTTGATTTTTTTTGTTTGTTTGTTTATTTGGCGTGTGTGTGTGTGTGTGTGTGTGTGTGTGTGTGTGTGTATCAGAGGGCATTCTGTATTCCTGTGGAAGACCAAGGGTGACTGGAAGAACAAATACAAACCATCCAAAAGTCCCATAATAAGCAATAAGATAGTATGGAACCCATAATGATATAAATTTTTCAACAAAAAGTGTGTGCTTGTGTGTGTGTGTGTGTGTGTGTGTGTGTGTGTGTGTGTGTGTGTTGCATGGATGCTACCAGAGGTAACTTACAAAATATGGAAAATTATGAATGACTTTTACTATGTTTACATTTTGATATTTTCTAATAATTTCACTTTAAGTGTGTTCCACTTATAATCTGATTGTTGCAATTTCAGTTTATGCTATATTTAAGAAACAGAAATAGAAAAGAGAGAGAGAATAAGAGAAAGAGAGAAGTTACTCATGTGCATGCTATAATGTAGAGGCAGAAGTCAGTAGACAATTTTCAAAAGTCAATTCTCTTCTTCCACCATTAAATTTCAAGAGAGCAAACTCAGGATGCCAGGTTTTCAGCAAGAGTCTTACCTAACCCCTGGAATTTTATTTTTAAATTAATAGCCAACTATTTTATAAAGTCAGAATATCAGAAAATGTTTCATTTTTATAATTAGACTCAAAGAGTCTTTTCATGCATATTATCTTAAACATCCCTTCAATAGCTCTTACATGTTTGGAGTTAACAATGGAAACAATACCAGGGATTTTGAAAAGTTAAGTTACAGACCAATGCTGGAAAGATAGCTGTGGAGTTAAACCCTTTTCCTTGAAAGCAGAAGGACCTGATTTCAGATCCCTGATCACAGGTAAAAATGCCAGGCAGAAATAGTGGTCGCCCAACACTGAAGGGCAGAGACAGAAATCCCAATGCAACACAAAAAGGAGTTAAAAGCAATCCAGGATGATTCCTAGTATCACCCTTGGCCTCCACAGGCATACACAGTGTCCTCTGATATACAAAGATATATACATATATATGTATACACACACACACACACACACACACACACACACACACGCATATACACAAGCATATACACAAAGGTATTTTACAGAACTAGGAAAGTATCAGAAGAACATGGCTAACTTTATTAAGATAAAAACATGATCCCAAGGTAAGACAGAGGAGCAGATTTTTTTTAATCTGTAGTGCTGAATAAAAAATTTTCAGTCTGTATACACAAATGAAATACTAAGTTTCTCTGGGGCATTCAAATTATATTTCACTTCTGTGTAATTTACATTTGATTCTGACCCCTCTCTCTAGCATAAATAAGCCAAGATACAAATTTCCTCCATGATTTGGATTTGGTGTTGTTGAGACCTAATACAAGATAAGGCATAGGATTTACAGTGTTTGGCTTTCCAGCATTTTGTTAACCTTTGTAGAGCCTTTGCTTGGATGGAATGAATCTGAGAAACTTAATAAAAATCAAAGATGCAATCCATTCCATTTTTATGAGTTTGTTACTGTTTCCTCATTCTGGGGCAGCAAAGCTGGGAGGCTGGTTCACCTGCAGGACAGAAAGTCAGCTGATGAGCTTTCCACAGAGCAGGAGTCTGTCACTCCACCCTCCATACTCAACCAGATGGAACTTGGTCATGCATGTCCACATGTGGTATGACCTGTGGTACCATCTACAGTTTGTATTGTAGACAATATTCTAGCAAGGAAATATACAAACATGTTTTCATCTTGCTTATGTTGGGAGGCATCATCCCTATGTCCTTGGAAACTGCTCCAGCCTCACATTTTTCCGACTGACATTATTTATTCTTCAGTGTTTGGTTCCAGTGATGCTCTAGTACATGACCACACTGAAGACCCAGTGTTTTTTAGCTGCTTCATTTTTTTGCCTCCTTAAAATCAATTTGATTATTCCAGTGTCTTTTTTTATTTTATATATAAATGCATCTCATGATTTTGAATTGATATGATCTCATAATCAACTTGTTAAGTAACATTGTGATGGTGCAGCTGTGGGCTAGAGTTTTGTAACACACCTGTGCTTTGCTCTCAGTTCCGCTTTGCAGATGGACTGGACATCACCCTCATGATTCTGGGAATACTGGCATCTGTGATAAATGGAGCCTCCCTTCCTTTAATGTCACTGGTTTTAGGAGAAATGAGTGACCACCTTATTAGCAGATGTCTAGTTCAAACTAACAGAAGTAAGTACCTTACTTTTATATTATATTTTTTATATTTCTAGAGATTTAGAAACATTGAATTAAGCAAATACATTGACTTGATTATTGCATTATAAAACATTCATAGAATATGCACTAAAGTCTATTTTGCTTGGTATTGAATAACAGAAGTCTTCATTACTCCTAGGTCTTCAGAGAAATAAGCAATAAAGTATGTGTGTCTGCATGTGGGGGAGTGGGGGGTGGATGGGTGTGGGTGTATGCACTTGCATGTGCATATGTATGTAAAGAGCACTGATTTGAAGGATTTGTCATAAGATTATGTAGTGTGGAAGTTCAACATATGCAAAGTAGCTGGCAGTCTGGGGACTCAGGAAAGAGCCAATGTTACAGTCAAGTTCAAAGGTCATTTGATAATATGCATAAGAAATATCTTAGATACACTATAACTTGACTTGTCTCCTTCTAGACATTCTAATAATATCCAATGGGATTTACTCAAAAGCTATTATAGGCCAATTATCTACAATGATTCTTTCAAAGAAAAGAAATCAAGAAGTTAAGACTGACTAAATCTTTTGGCTTACCAAGTACTTAGGAACTTTAATACATATTGACATATGTGGTATTAGAGAACATAATTCAACAAGAAAGCAGCAAAGAGCATGCTGAAAATTATAGTTCTAGAGGCAAATATCCTAGATGAAATAGAGAAGGTAAGAATCTAGCAAGTGAATATACAAACATGTTTTCAACTATCCATAGTCTTCCATGAGTCCTTCTAAGTATCCTCCTTCAGGGTCACATCCTACAAGATGACATTATTCTTTAACATACACCGTGGTTCTCTTGTGGGTGAACCAGAAAGGACCTTGTGTTCTTGTACTTCAGCTTCTGGATGTTACAAATCATGGTAATCCCTGTATGTACAGTCACTTTCAAATTCCATACTAGAGAGTACCATTATAGCTATTTGTTACTGGAACAGATAGCTCATTAAAGCCTGAACTGTCCTATGGTCTAACATGTGCACTGTGCTTCCCTCTGTGTCCTACCTGACTGTAACCATCTTACTTCTGCTCAAAAGCTAATTCTTCAAGTACCTTCATCTCACCTAAGTGAACAAACCCATAGCTCCCATCTCTACATCTGTCCAGGGGATGGAGTCCTCTCTAAATACCCCTTGGAGGCTAGGGACTGACAGTCACAGTAGTGTTCCTAAGCTTAAGGGGAACATAGAAAAGGGTTCTGGGACATGCTCCTGGGTCCTTGCACCTCATCAGAGAGGAGGACCCAGAGGAGAGTTTGGCATGCACAGTAAAGGATGCTCCAGGGATTTGGAGATGGGGGACTGGGGGATGGAGAGAGAAGGGGGAGGGGAGGGGGGAGCAAGGGGGTCGGGGAGAGGTGGAGGGAGGGAGGGGACCAGTGCACCTGTTAAGTTTGTATGAGTGGAAATAAAATAAATAAATAAATAAATAAATGGAGAAGAAAAAATATATAAATAAATACAAAATTTTTATATATATTTAGTGAAAATAAGCAAAAATAAATGCATACATAAAAATGAAAAGCTTATATTTTAATAATATAGTTAAAATAAGATATCAACTAAATAAATTATTATGTATGTGGATTCATCAATTCACAGAACAAGTAAGTTATTGATAGTTTTGTCTCAAAGAATGAATGATAAACACAGCAACCTAAGAAATTTTGGGGAGAGTATTCCTTTTTGTGAAATGTGTACTACAATTGACTCTTACCTTCTTGAGATTGTAACAGAAAATACACAAGTGTTGATATTGTTATGGTGTGTTATTTCAAATGGGATATATTAGCTTTTGTCACCATGGTAAAACATTTAATATAAACAACTAAGAAATGGGGAAGATATTTATTGTTCCAGAAGTTTCAGCCCATGCTTATGTGTGGCCATTGCTGTGGGCCTGTGGTGAGGCAGAGCATCTTGTGAAAGAGTGAGATGAAGTGCCTAATGAAAGAGGAATGGATGCTCACTGTGGCCAGAAGGCAAAGAGAGCAGAGGACAAGCTGGACTGTGGGCTTCCTCTTTCTCCTGCTTTTCTTCTCCAAGGCTTTTTATTGGACAGCAGAGCCAACTTGCAGAGCAAGACTTCTCCTTCAGTTGCTGATCCACATGACAGTTATCCCTAGAAATGTCCTCACAAACACACCCAAAAGTGTGACAAGTCTCCCTGGTATCTCTCAAGTCAATGAGTTCATCTCACATCTGGAATACGCAAGGTTCTGACTTTGCAACAGCATACAGCTGGAGTCAATATCCACTGTTGTTTTCTTACCAACTTCCATAGCAAACATGCAAAGGGAATTGCAAATCTTTTTTTTTATTTCTTCCACTCATACAAAGTTGATAAGTACCCCATTCCCCTCCCTCCCTCCACCTCTCCCTTGATTCCCTTGCTCCCTTCTCCCTTTTCCCCTTCCTTCCCCCTCCCTCCTCCACCTCTCCCTGGATCCCCTTGCTCCCTTCCCCCTTTTCCTTTTCCTTCCCCTCCTCCCTTTCTCCCAGTGCCCCCCCCCACCCCATTCCTGGAAGATCCTTTACTGTGCATGTCAAACTTTCCTCTGGGTCCTCCTCTCTGATGAGGTGTAAGGACTCAGTAGCATTGCCTAGAACTCTTTCTTGTGTTCCCCTTAAGTATAGGAACACTATTGTGGCTGTTAATCCCTTGCCTCTAAGGATCCTAGTGCCTGTGATCCATGCTGGACTTTGAGGGGTCAATGATAAGTTGGTCATGGGAATTGCAAATCTTAAAGGTTTTCATCTCTTTTTTTATTGAAAAGCATCTATTTCCTCAAATGTAATTTTTTAAATTTTTAATTTTTATTACATTTTTGCCTAGTTATACAAGCTCAATGGATGCCCTCCTTCTTCTCCCTCCTCCTTCCCTTTCCTCCTGTTGTCTCCCATGGCGCTCTCCCCTCTTCCCATTCTCTACCCTCTCCCTCTTATGCTCTTTCTCTCCTCCTTTCTTGGTATTTCCTGCTTTCTCCCTCCCATCCTCCAGAGCATCTGTTTATGGCCACTGAATTTCCCTCTGAGTACTCTGCACTAATGAGGATTCAGGGCTCAGTGGCATAGCCCAGGGCCCCTTCTTGGGCTGCCCACTAGTATGGGAACCCCATTATAACTGTTTAATGCCTTACCTCTAAGGATCCAACTGCTTGAAGCCTTATCTGTGATCAGTGCTAAACTTTGAGGAATTGTTGACATGTCAGCCACTGTGCAGGTCAGACAAGGTCCAATCACATTGTGGCTATATCCTAGCTGCTGCACCCCTGACTTGTGTGAAGTACCTTGTATATCATTGGTCCTCCCCATCTTTAGGCTCTTAACAGTCTTGCCGCCTCCTCTCTGACAAGGTTCCCTGAGCTTCAGATTGGAAAAGATTTGGTCTAGTTATGGGTGAATATTGTAGGGTCTTCGGTATTCTGAATTATGGTTTGTGGTTGTTTTCAGATTTGCTGTCCCTGGGCTGACCTTGGCTGTATCCTGATTGGTTGTAGAAGTCATTTCTTAAACAAAGATAAAGACTGTTTAATGAAGATCTTTTTTTAAATTTTTTATTTATTTTACTGCTCATAAAAACGTAATAGGTACGCCTGTCCCCTCCCTCCCTCCACCCCTTCTTGGACTTCCCTGCTCCCTCCCCCCTTTTCCCCTTCCTTTCCCCTCTACCCCCTTTCTCCCAGTGCCCCCTCCCCCCATCTCTGAAGGATCCTTTAATGTGTATATCAAATTTTCCTCTGGGTCCTCCTTTCTGATGAGGTGTAAGGACTCAGTGGCATTTCCTAGAACTCTTTCTTGTGTTCCCCTTAAGTATAGGAACACTATTGTGAGTGTTAATCCCTTGCTTCTAAGGATCCTAGTGCCTTTAGTCCATGCAAGACTTTGAGGGGTCAATAATATGTTGGTCATTGCGCAGATCATGCAAAGTCCTATTGTAATGCTTCGGCCCTTACTTGTGTGGAGTATCTTGCATATCATGACTCCTCCCATCCTTGTACTCTTACAATCTTACCACCCCCTCTTCTGCAAATTTCCCTAAGCTTCAGGATAGGGAGATATTAGGCAGGCCTGATTCCAGGTGGTTGTTATAGAGTCTCTGATGTTCTGAATTATGGTTTGTTGATTTTTTTTTCAGTTTTGCTGCTCATGCACTGCCCTTGGCTCCATCCTGCTGGGTATTGGATGTCATCCCATGGCCAGAGATAAAAAGCTGTTAAAATAATGTCTTATTATAAGGATAGATCCAAAGGTAGATGGAATAAGAGTAGGAGACTGCAGTGAGGGGTGGGCCAGTCTCCCATTGCAAAATGGTTACCTTCTATCTGCCAGACTCTATGCCCTCCCTTTCTGGTAAGATCATACCCTATCAGTTGCAAGTGACCAGGAAGGACAGTCTGTGAGCTTAACCAGATGTCTCATTTTTTACTTGCAGTCCTTGATGGTGGCCTATTATCTCTGCTATAGCATGATCCCCTCTCTCCTTGTTTCTGGGAGGGCCCTCCTTCCCCTTCTCTCCTGTTTATAATCTTTGCAATTACTGTAGGTATTACAAGATTTATCTTTGAGTGTGTCTTTAAGTGGGTTTGGTACTAGGATCCACCTATTAAGGAGTACATATGGCGCTTAATTTTCTGTGTCTGGGATACTTCACTCAATATAATTGTTTCTAATTCCATCCATTTCCCAGCAAATTGCATTAATTCATCATTTTTGATGGCTGAGTAGTATTCCACTGTATAAATGGACCACATTTTCCTTATCCACTCGTCAACTGTTAGACATTTGGGTTGATTCCATGACTTCACGATTGTAAACAGTGCTGCTATGAACATGGTCATGCTTATGCTATCGAGGTGAATTTTTGCTGTATGGGGGGTTATTCCCAAAAGTGGAACAGCTGGGTCATACGGCATTTCAGACAGCTAGCCAGAGTGGTTCCCACCAGCAATGTAGGAGAGTTCCCCTCTCTCCACATCCTCTCCAGCATTTTGTGTTGTTTCTATTGTGGATTTTTACCATCCTGACCCCGGTGAGATGATATCTGAGGGAGGTTTTGATTTGCATTTCCCTGATGGCTAAGGATGTGGAGCATTTTTAAGATATTTGTTAGACATTTTAATTTCGTCCTTGGTAAAGTTTCTTTTAAGTTCCAAGGCCCATTTTTTAATTGGGCCATTTGTTTCCTTGGTGTTTAGTTTCTAAGTTCTTTGTGCACTCTAGGACAGTAGAGCTCTATCAGATATATGGTTAGTGAAGATTTTCTCCCATTCTGTGGGTTGCCTTTGTGCTGGAGTTACAATCTCTTTATCTGAACAGAAGCTCTTTAATTTCATAAGATCCCATCTGTTGAGTGTTGGTTGTACTGACTGTGCTATTGGATTTCTGATAAGGAACTGTTGGCCTAGTCCCATCACCTCCAGGGAGTTCCCTACCCTTTCAACTAAGATTTTTATAGTCTCTGGACTGATATCAAGGTCCTTGATCCATTTTGAAGTAAGTCTTGTACATGGTGACAAGTACAGGTCCAGTTTTAATCTTCTGCATGTGGATATCCAGTTTTGCCAGCACCATTTGTTGAAGATGCTGTTCTTTTTCCATTGGATTTTCTGGGCCCCTTTGTCAAAGATCAAATGGCTGTAGTTGTGTGGGCTTATATCTGGGTCTTCAACCCTTATCCATTGATCTGTGTGTCTATTTTGGAGCCAGTACCAGGCTGTTTTTATAACTATGGATTTGATATGGTGATACCTCCAGCAGTATTTTTGTTACTCAGAATTGTTTTTGCTATCCTGGGTCTTTTGTGCCTCCATATGAATGCTGAGATTGTTTAGTCAACTTCTTTAAAGAATTGCTTTGGGATTTTGATTAGTATAGCATTGAATCTGTATATTGCCTTTGGTAGGATGGTCATTTTTATGATGTTGATTCTGCCAATCTAGGAACATGGAAGGTCTTTCCACCTTCTAGTGTCTTCTGCAATTTCTTTCTTCAGGGTTCTAAAGTTTTCATTATAAAGATGTCTCACTTCTTTGGTTACATTTATACTAAAGTATTTCTTTTTTTTTAGGGGCTATAGGAAATGGGATTGTTTGTCTTAGGACTTTTTCACTTTTTTCATCTTTGTTGTATAAGAAAGCCGCCAATTTTTTTTTCACGTTTATTTTGTAACTTGCCACTCTGCTGAATTTATATATTAGTTTCAGGAGTTTCCTGGTAGAATTTTTAGGATTTCTCAGGTATATGATCATGTTGTCTGCAAATAGAGAGATCTTGACTTCTTCTTTTCCAATTTTAATTCTTTTTATCTCTCTCTCTCTTGTCTTATGGCTCTATCTAAGACTTCAAGTACAATATTGAACAGAAGTGGTGAGAGTGGACAGCCTTGTCTAGTTCCTGATTGAAGTGGGAATGCTTCAAGTTTTTCCCTGTTTAGTATAATCCTTGTTGTTGGCTTGTTTTATAGAGCTTTTATTATATCGATAAAGGTTCCTTCCATTCCAACTGTCTCTAGAGTTTTGATCATAAAAGACTGTTGGATGTTGTCAAAAGCTTTTTCTGCATCTATCAAGAATATAATATGATCTTGGGTTTTGGATGGTTAACATAATGGATTACATTTATTGATTTACATATGTTGAACTAACCTTGTGTGTGCCTGGGATAAACCTACTTGATCACAGTGAATGATCTTTTTGGTATGTTTTTTAATCTGATTTGCTAATCTTGAGAATTTTTGCATCTGTGTTCATCAAGGAGATTGACCTATAGTTTTCTTTTTTAAGTGTATCTTTTTTAGATTTTGGGATTAGTGTGGTATTAACTTTGTAGGAAGAATTGAAAGCATTCCTTCTTTCACTATTTTATGGAATAGTTAAGGAATAATGGTGTTAATTTTCTTTAAATGTCTGGTAAAATTCTGTGCTGAATCCATCTGGTCCAGGACATTTTTGGTGTAAAGATTTGAGATTACTTCATCGATTTCCTATTTGTTATGTTGTGGATGTCAAGGTTTAGACCATGGTGGTCTGATAGGGTACAGTCTATAATATATGTGGAGATTCATTTTGTGCCCCAATATGTGGTCTATTTTGGAAAAAGTTCCGTGGGCTGCTGAGAAGAATGTGTATTCCTTGGTACTTGGATGGAAGGTTTGGTAGAGATCTGTTAGCCCATTTTGGTAAGGGCTTGATTTAGTTCCAGTGCATCTCTGTTGAGGTTTTGGTCTGTTGATCTATCCCATGTTGAAAGTATGGTATTGAAACCCCCAATTATTATTGTTTTGGGATTGATTTCTTGTTTTAGACATCGCAGTGTTTGTTTAGTGACTATGGAGGAGCTCATATTAGGTGCATATATGTTCAGTATTGTGAGGTCTTCCTAATGAGTTGTTCCTGTGACTAAAATGTAGTATCCTTCTTTATCTCTTATGCTTTTCTATTTGTTTCTGTTTGTTTGCTTGTTCCATTAGCTTGAAGTATTTTTGACCAGCCTTTTACTTTTAGAATGTGCCTATCTTTTGTGATGAGATATGTTTCCTCAAGGCAGCAGATGGGTGAGTTTTGATTTCTAATCCATGTTTGTAATCTGTGTCTTTTGATTGGTGAGTTAATTCCATTGACATTTAGGGTTATAATGGAAAAAATACTTTTGATTCTTGACAATTTTTTGTGTTTAGTGGCTTTCATATGTGTATTATTTAGCTTGTAGGTTATGATGGTATTATATTTCCCTTCTGTCCTCCTGGATATGGTTGTTCTTTTTTTTCAAGATTAAGTATCTTTTCTAGCATTTTTGAAGGCCTGGTGGTCATGTAAGGCTTCAAGTTGTCTTTATGGTGGAAAATTTTTCTTTCTCCCTGAATCATGACTGATAGTTTTGCTTGGTATATCAGCCTGAGCTGACATTTGTGCTCATTCAATACTCAAAGTATGGCTCTCCAAGCTTTTCTGGCTTTTACTATTTCCATCAAAAAACTCATTTGTTATTTTAATAGGTTTATCTTTTAAAGTGACTTGGTTTTGTTCTCTTGAAGTTGTTACCACATTCTCTTTGTCTTGTATGTGTACTGTTTTGACTATTATTTGCCATGGTGAGTTTATATTTTGGTCATATATCTTTGGGGTGCCAAATGCCTCTTATATTTGGATAGGCCTCTCTTTCTTAGATGTGGAAAGTTTTTCTTTATAATTTGAAAAATTTCGTCAGGGCATTTTGGATTTCTTGTTCTGATATTCCATGAATGCGCGGTGTCCCATAACTTTTGAATATTCCTCTCAAGTATCTTTTTGGCTTTAACAACCTCTTAGAATGAACTGATTCTTCTTCCATTTTGTCTGCAAGATCTGATATTCTATTTTTGCTTCATTAGTTCTGCTAAGACTCTATTGTGTTCTGGGTTAAAGATAGCTTGTCTTTTAGTTTGAGTTTAACTTCTACTTGAGATTGTTTTAACTGCTCTATGCCTATTTTTGTTTCTTCCACTGATTTTCTCATCTCCTCCAAGTGCCTGTTGTGTTCTTGTTCAAAGTGGTTGATGCAGTTATTTAACTCCTCCAGGATTTCTTCTTTCATTGTTTTGATCATAGTGAAGATCACGCTTATAAAAGCATTATCTCCAGTGTGGCTTTCTTGGCTATTTCCTGTGAGTTTGTTCTGGTTGGATTTCATCATTATGAGGTTGATTCTTTTTGTAGGACATTTGTTGTCTTGGTTTTTGTTTCTCATGGATTTGCACTTTTGTTATAGCTCTTATGTCCTTCTTTTTGTTTTTGCATGGTTTTTTCTGAACTGAATTAGCAGTATTATTACACTTGAGCAGTTATTGTAGTGTTTGCCTTGGAGTTGGATATGCCTGTCTGGTGTTGCTGACATTTCCTAAATTGATAGTGTACCAATTTAGTGCGTTTATTAGATAGGGATTGAATATTAGTATAGTAGTGCACTTTTTAGGTTTATTTCCTTGGTGATGTGTGAGGGTGATGGTATAGTCCTTGAAGTTGTACGGGTTTTTTGGGTGGGCTATATTGAAATCTTAAACTATGGTGACTAACAATTGAGAGTAACAGGAAGATAAAAGGGTTTACTTTAGAGCTGAAAGCAAAGATTCTCTCCCATTTAATGGGATGATTTTAGAAGTTTTCAGATGTGTGGCATTGGTCACCTAGCCTGTTGCTTGAGTTTTCTCTGGACTTTGTTGAATTTTTGAAAACTTTAAAGTTCTTTAATGGTTATGGGGGAGGGAGAAAGAGATAAAGAAAGCAGTAGGAGGAGAAGGAAGAAGAACACTACAGGAGGATGGGTAGGTGTTTTGGCAGAGGCTGCTGGGCACATGGCCAGAGAGACTTTGCTGTGAGGAGGAGGGAACAGAAAGGGCCAGCTGGTTAGTGGGACCCGCTGATGACCTGGGGTTGGTGCATGGCCTAGGTGCCATCCCTGACCTTACCTCGAGGAGCAGGGAGCCATTTGGGACCCGGAGCGGAAAGGAGGTTTTTATCTCTTATACAACCACAGCATCATTCTGTAGAATGAAGATGGTAAATTTATTTACATGTAAATAATTATTTCTTCCTTATTATAATTATGGAACTGTAGTGCACATTTTGAATACATTATTCTAAAAATATTCAAATTGACAGAAGTGAAAATACTAAGTCCTAACTGAAAAGTCAGGCAATGCTTGAGTTCTAAGTCTCAGATGTAATCTTTTCTATGCATCTTAGAACCCAAGTGCTGTCTGAAACGTGGTTTTATTATGTGATTCCTGTGGTTATAACCAAAACTGTTTCAATGAGATCTTTTTCCTTGATTGATTCTAGAGCTTCCAGGTATGTTCTTAGTTTTCTTGAAGCTTCTAAATCACTCACTAGGACATATCAAATTTAATCCTGAAACACATGATCTCAAGCAGAAAAAGAAATTCTTCTGCTAGTCTTCTGACTGCTGTTCCGATTGAAGGTATCCTAGAGAATCCTGTCCAGTATGAACTTCACAGTGAAGCCTCATTGTTACCTGTTATTTTTTAACATTGCAGAAATATTTCTTGAAAGAGAGATAATTTTTGCAAGTGTTACTTTCGGAAAGAACAAGTGAAAAGATGACTGTACACCTCAAGGCACTGAGTTGATTTTCTCTAAAAAATCACTGTATACAATTTGGAGGACTACTAATGAAACACTATGGCCAATTACAAACTAATTTATTCTATAATTTAAAAACCCTCTTTTACAGCAAATAATCCAAACTGTACTCAGTCTCAAGAGAAGCTAAATGAAGAGATCATTATGTAAGTCCAAATGAAGTGCTCAGTTCATACTCTTTGCATGCTGTTTTACCCAATACGTGTATGGAAACAACTGAAATTTTAATTATTAATAATGTTCCTAAGTGATTAAACATATGCTCATCTTTCAGTAAGTATATAGTATAATTAATAATTTTTTCTTGTATTTAAAAGTTATAAGGGCTTAGGAGACAGCTCAGTTATTAAAGTGCTTGTCATACACAAGCACAAGATTCTGACTTCAGATGTTCAGCATGCACGTAAATGTCCAGCACTAGAGGGAGAGAGAAAGGGAGGGTCTGTTATAGCTTGCTAGTCTGTCAGTCTAGCTAAATCAATAAGCTCAAGGAGCACTGAGAGACCCTGTATCAAAATATAATGACATATATGAAAATATCTGACATAACTTCAGGTTTCTAAACATGTGTGCACATACATGCATCTCCCAAAATACAAATAAGTAAACAATGAGCTTTTGCATATGCTACATCTATGAATATATTCTCAAAACTGAGGTTCTACTATTACTGTGTCAATGTGATACCATTTTTGAAGTAATGCTCATACTCTTTATTAGCTTGGATAAATCTCATTCAATTTTTCAACTGGACTTAGTATCTTTACTTCTGTTATGTCAATTTGGATATTTTGGAATAACTTATTCAAAATTTTGGACCACAATTCTATAACAGATTAAGAAGGAAATGATTGCTTGCTTGTAAATAAATTCACACAAAAAATATAAACAGGTAGATAGACTGGGAATGATCCATTTTCTTCTTTTCTGAAGAACAAAAAACTTATCCTTGATTTCTCCTGTTTATTTCTTGTGTCTTGCTCTTTGGCAGATTTCCTAAAAAGAGTACAATAAGCAAAGAATTACTTTATTATTAAGGTGTTAATTCAATAGATGAAAGAAACTGGTGTCCCCTAATAAAGCAGGCACCCTCAGAGGTGCAAAGGGCCCAGCTGCTAGAGTTTTCTGAGTCCTCCCTCCCCATCAAGTTTCATGAGAGGCACCGTACTCAACAGCAAGTCTGAGAGCTGGTATTCTACTAGCAGAACAAATCTCTTAAATATAGTGAGATGAACAGAACACAGGGTTTAGTTTCATTTTGCTCTAACAATCTTCTAATCATTGCTATGACAAAGAAAACTGGCCCAGGGTATTTCATCTAAGCTTTTATTTGCAAAATACATGTAGACCACCGCTTCTTTACATGTTGAATACTATCATCCTCATCCAAGCCTTCATCCTTCTCACCTGACACACTGTGGTGACCCCTGGTTTCATGGGTCCACAAAGACACCAGATGATCTTTTACAAAGTGGAACCTGGAAGGTCCTGTAATTGGTTGTTGTTGTGGTCTAGCATTTCCCTTGGAATAAAAGAGAAAGATACACTAGCACTCAAGCCCTACATGACATCACGTTCTTCAGCCTCATAATTTCATTTCTTGCAACATGAAACATCCTGCTCTTCCTCAGTCCATCTCAAGGGAGACCTCTTGCCACTCATGGGAATGTTCTACACCCTTTTTTATGATTTACTGTTTCTTTCACATTTTTGATCCAAGCTATAAAATTATTTCCTCAGGAAAAAAAAAACTGTTGTTATTCACTCTACCTCTGTCAGCTCTTCCAGCCCACATTTATCCGCAGATTATTCTGTGACCGATCACTCTGCTTACTCCCTTCAGGAACAACCTGGAGATCTTTCTCTGGTGTATCCCACCGGATAGCAGGGCTCGCTTCACTCATGGCTGACTCCCTGAAACCTCACACCCCCGGGCCCCCAGGACATGGTTACTTAATGACCGCATGTGCTACTCTCTTCCCAGTTAGGAACTAAGGCTCTTTCAGCTCTCCTGTGCTATTCCAAGTGCTGCAATGACCACCAACATAACTGAACCTTTGAACGTATTAGTTTAGGGTATATTCATTACATTGGATTCTAAATTTAGACATATATGTATATCATAAAAGTTTCCTGTCAAATGCTTGTGAATATTGACATTTTTGGCCCTCCTGTTCCACCTATGTCTTTCCTGATTATCTCAATGTAGTACTTCCTTATGAAAGTATGACAAAAACTGAAGGAAGATACAGATATCAAGAATGTTTTAAGTACCACTTTCTGCCAGTAATGTCAGAGAGATATACTCTAGATATCTAACAGAGAAACTTTTATTATTTTTTTAATTTATGCCACTCTGTCATGGTGGGTGGTTTTTAGTTATTTTCTAGGTTCTGGAATAAATTGTGTCCAGTCTTAGATTTCTATTTGAGGTAATTTTTGTGGACAATTGGTTTGGCTTGGTTTAATGTTAAAGAAGAGAGTGTGTGCTCTAGTATAACATTCCAGTAATATTTTCTCAGGCTGACACTGTACTACGTTGGAATAGGAGTCACTTCACTGATTTTTGGCTATATACAAATCTCCTTTTGGATTATGACCGCAGCTCGACAGACCAAGAGAATTCGAACCCAGTTTTTCCATTCAGTTTTGGCACAAGACATCAGCTGGTTTGATAGCAGTGACATCGGAGAACTGAACACCCGCATGACTGAGTAAGAGGGTGCATTCTTAGCCCATCTCAGGCTTCACATGCGTCAAATGCATGACTGAACCGCATTTACTTGCTTGTTGCAGTGACATCAACAAAATCAGTGATGGTATTGGAGATAAGATTGCACTACTGTTTCAGAACGTGTCTGCTTTTTCCATTGGTCTGGTGATTGGTTTGATAAAAAGCTGGAAGCTCACCCTGGTGACTCTGTCCACCTCACCCCTCATAATGGCGTCAGCAGCAGCATGTTCTAGGGTAAGCATATGGGTCGGTCTTTGTGACCACAAGCCAAAATGTGAAATCAATATCTAGCAGAGTTCACACACACACACACACACACACACACACACACACACACACACACACAAGTGTTTCTATTCATTTTTATGTCCCCAAACGCAAGGAGATACAGCCATAAATATGTATGATTTTTACATCAATAAATGCCTTCTGTTTTTAAATTATAGAACTAAAATTGTTGTTCTAACATTTTAATAAATATTTAGTAAAGGTTAAGTCTCTGCTTAGCAGCTTAGTGCAGCTTCAAGTGATAGTGAAAAGAGTGTATTATGATGTGTCACATTGTTCTTTAGTTGTCACTGCTGGAAACTTGTAGTTTAAATTTCCAGATAAATGTATTGCAGGAATGAATTCATTGCATTGGGTAGAGTTATAGGAGAAACGCTAGAGTAATAAACACTTAAACACTTCTTATGTCTCAGTCTCTTGAGTTTGCATGTTAAAAGTCTTCGAATAAGGGCTGGAGAGGTAGCTCAGGGGTTAAGCCCCTGCCTTGGAGGCGGAAGGTCCTGAGTTCCGATCCTAGACCCCATGTTAGACATCGGGCAGAAGCAGGAGCAGCCTGCATTTCTGGTCCTGGTAGAGCAGAGCCTGTGAATCCCCAGAGTAAACAAGGAGGAGGTAGAGGTCGTCCATGGTGGTTTCCGAATTCATCCGTGGTTCTACACACACACACACACACACACACACACATACCCACATACATTCACACACACGCATATACACACACAATTGAATAAATAAAAAAATAAAAGCCTTCGAATAATTTTAAATGAATATTAATGTTTATTTTACTTATTTGGATTTTTAAACAAATATATGTTTTGCATTCTGAATAATGTTCTACTGTTCTACACCAGACTATCTAAATCTTACAATGTGTTAGCTAACAGTCAATGTATCTCTGCGATAATAAATCAAATCTTCTGCAATGTTGCCTGCATGTATGCTTGGTTCATTTTCCTTCCTTCCTTCCTTCCTTCCTTCCTTCCTTCCTTCCTTCTTCCTTCCTTCCTTCCTTCCTTCCTTCCTTCCTTCCTTCCTTCCTTCTTTCTTTCTTATAATCCAGCGATTTTAGTGTTGCTTACACAAACCTTAGTGAGGTGTTGTTACAAGAGCATGAACAAATTACCAAGGGCTACACCACTCAAGAAAGCCAGACAACAGTAGATGCATATTTCTGATACTGAGTTTGCAATCTTGTCTTCATCTTCAGCTTCTTTGAAATGAGATGTCTCAGTAGGAAGATTGTCTAGATGAAGATCAGAGGCTTTACCTGCTCAGAAGGGAAGCAGACAAAGGTGTAAAGGGCAGAAGAGAAGATCTACATTTTGTTAATATATTAACTGAATAGACAGTGAGAGCTGAAATTCCTCCAAAAGTCTAGAGACACTAGGGTAGATGGTTCTTTCAAGTCAATCCAATTCATCAAGTATTCACTGAACACTCATCATGGATAAGGCTTTGCACAAGTGGAGTTTGCCTTCCAGTGATGTCGAAAGCACTGACCTTAAGTGAACTCAGAAAAAATGCACAATTCAGTCTAAGCTATCCCTGTCTTCACTAGCCATCCAAGTACATGATATATAAAGTTAGCTCCAATTATTCACGATGCACCTTGGAAGTGGGTGCGTTGCTCTGTGAGTAAGCAATAGCACAAGCTGACAGGTCAAAAGCAATGCTGCTGTGGTTCCCGTTCACTGAACTGCTGTGCCAACTGCTGACGCATAAGGGATTAGTAAATGTGTCACGGTAGAGAAAGGGGTAATGATTTCAAATCCTGGAAACCCAAAAGTCTGCATTGTGTCATCAGCAATAACATTCTCCTCTCCCACACGGAATCTAACCTCCTGGTGTTCGAAGATAAAGACTCATAGGTGGATTACATGATGTGGGAATCGTCACAGTTTCCAAGTCACCCCCCACATGGGAGGGACCGTGTTCCTCTTCCTGCGGCAACCCTCTGATACAGGCTCTTGAATCTGCTCAGTACTTGATTACAAATCAAGTCAAATGGGGCTTCTTAATTCCCTGAAACGAAAACTGTTCCTAACATCCTCCACATCAAGTCTTTACAGTTGTACCACGGAAGCTACTCACATCTACATGAGGTGGTTATTTTAATACAGAGAAAAATATGATGAAGCTCAGATAGGAAGAGTAAAGTAAGACAGGGATTTTGATAGGAGGTGAAAAAAGGCTACTAGAATTTTGACTACGCTTCCATTAAATGCTGTGTAAGTGCCTCAGTTTCCATATTAGTTAATTTTATATTGCAGACTAAATATATGACAAAAACAATTTAAGGGAAAAAGTTATTTTGGTTCATAGTTTCAATTTTAGCCCATCCTGGTGTGGAAGGTATAGTCAAATTCAGGGGAAGAGAGGGTGTGGCTTGGATTCTTCACATCTGCAAGGACCAGGGAGGCAGAGCTGCACTCTCATGGCCTTTGTCCATCAGGCAGACCCCACTTTCCAACGGTTCCAAAACCTCCTGAAACATAACACCACCAACTGGAGACCAAGTAATCAAACACACGAGTCTGCAGGAGTCAATTCACATTGTAACCATTACTGAATCACTCTCTGGTGCACCTGTGCTTATGATTTCTTTGCAGATGATTATCTCATTGACCAGCAGGGAGTTGAGTGCCTATTCCAAAGCTGGGGCTGTAGCACAAGAAGTCTTGTCATCGATTCGAACAGTCATAGCCTTTGGAGCCCAAGAGAAAGAAATTCAAAGGTCTGTCTCTTTAATTGTCACAACACGTGCTTGAATTTTGCTGCAGTTTGCTTACATTTTGCTGATAAATCCAGCTCAGGGAAGCAAAGGGTTTTATCTGGCTTATGATTGTCCAGTTACAGTTCTTAGTTCAGCTTGGCAGAAGAGCTCATATCAGGGGTCGAGGAACTAGTCACATCATCTCCACAGGGATTGCTGAGAGACAGCAAGCCAGCCCAAAGTATGCTGAAGAATGCCAGTTTAATGAACCAGCTTCCCCTATTTTATCTACCTGCCCAGGGAAGAGTCCGACCCACCATGAGACCATGGTCTTCTCACATCAACTAGATAATCTCCTGCGGATTTGCTCAGGGCTTGACCCAGCTACTAATTTTTCACAAATATTCCCAGAGCTTAAGCTTTCGGTTGTCCAGTTGGCACCTGTAGCTAATGCCACATTTTGTTTTCCCAGTGTTCATTACATTATGTTTTATCTTTGCAAGGTATACCCAGAACCTAAAATATGCAAAGGATATAGGCATAAAAAAGGCTATTACTTCAAAACTGTCTCTTGGTGCTGTGTACTGCTTTATGAATGGAACCTACGGACTTGCTTTTTGGTATGGAACCTTTCTAATTCTCAATGGAGAGCCTGGTTATACCATCGGGACTGTTCTTGCTGTAAGTCATCTTGGAAAGCAAAAGAAATGGGCCTAGATAATCCTGTCTTATCTAGAGTTTAGTAAAACTTTCACTTGGAATGCCGTGTGAGTATTCAAACCCGACTGATTTTTAATAAATATTTGTTTTCCTCCCATGATTTATACACGCTTTTAAGTTTGACTTAATGAGTTGGCAATATTTAGTCATCCCACATGTTGTGTGTCCTCTTGGTACCAAACTTTTAGAAGAATGACAACTGAATTCCTCACTAACAGACACTTTTTGCTCAGTCCAGCAGTGAAAAAAGCCAGTGAGTGACCTAAGGCATTTCCTTTCATGCTTGCTGAGATAAGCCACTCTCTGCATGCAAGACCCTGCTAGCTGGAAAAGCTACTGTGGAGTGGATTTATCTGCTCTTCTTCTTCCCTTTCAGCATATAGCCAAATGTAAAACAAACTCCACACAGCTTGGTCCCACACTGCATTTCAAGTCCGTTTAAATTCCCCAAGGGGATAGGCAGGGCATTATAATTTATTCACTTATCCTCTCCAAATTCAACAATAAACAAAATTAACTCATACTGAAGGAAAAAAAAAATTGTCATGGTGAGCTAAACTGATCTGCTCCAATACTTGAGTTTTTGTCTGGTCCATCCAGACAAAATGGATTTCTTATTTAAGTTGAGGCTTTCACAGTTAGGACTGTAGGCTTTTCTTTCATCTCAGATGACCTGAAATGTAAACATGCAGAACTTGTGGCTTATCTCTATGACTCTAATTCTTTCCCCAACATGTCGTTCTGAAGAAACATTATCCTGCAAATTGACCGCTATCCTGTGACACAAGAACTTTAACAACAGGGGCAAAAGTAGCACAGTTGTCTCAGCCAGTGACATAGATCATGCTGTTGTTGTGCGAGGACGGAATGCACAATTAACAAGCGCCATCGCCCTTTCCCTGAAGGTTTACATGTGGTTGTAGAGTTCCATACTCAGGGGTCCCTGGAAGTGATCACCACAAAGCCATGCAGTGATCAGAAGCTATTCTCCCTTAGGAAAGGGCCAACGGTTTCTGATCTTAGCCTGCAGTTCCTTTAAGCTCATCAGTCTTTGTTACCTAATTCCTCCCATATGTCTCTGTGAGCTTAAACAAATACATACTTCACCCTGTTCTACTCCTTGTATAACTGCAGAGAAGTGAATATTTTCATGTTTTGTTTCTTTAGATTTTCTTTAGTGTGGTCCACAGTAGCTATTGCATTGGATCAGCAGCCCCTCATGTCGAAACCTTCATGATAGCCCGAGGAGCTGCCTTTAATATATTCCAGGTTATTGATAAGGTAAGACTTGCTGTTGCTTTGAAAGATAATTATAAGACTGGAGAGATGTCCCAAGGGTTAAACTTCTGCTCTGCAAACAGAGGAATCTGAGTTCAGACCCCACATTAAAAAATGCCAAGCAAAAGGCTATGTCTTATGCTTCTGGCCCTGGAGGGTGGAACCTGGGAAACTCCAGAGCAAAGTGAAAAGGAGGCAGAAAAATTCAAGATGATTCTCAATGCCACCCTAGGACCTGCACAGGCACTTTGTGCCCTTTGACACTCACAGGCACACACAGAGAGAGAGAGAGAGAGAGAGAGAGAGAGACAGAGACAGAGACAGAGACAGAGACAGAGACAGAGACAGAGAGAGAAACATTCACATACAGATTAAAAAAGAAGACTAAAGATAACTACATTACTGCCAAAAGTCCAAAGAAATTTATGCTCATTTCACTAAAACAACAGTTTGGGTAAAATACATCTTAGTGAATGAACTATGGAAGCAGACTATTTTTGACACTTTGAAGAGTAAGTTGGGTTTTATTGAAAACTTCATGTACTTCAAAATCAAAGGAAAACTTTGAAAAATACATAATAAATGTTTTGAAACTACTTTGATGATATTTGAGCATCAGTTTAGTCTTTTGAAGACTTCTAACATTCTCTCTGTTTTTCCAAGAAACCCAGTATAGATAACTTTTCAACAGCCGGATATAAACCTGAATGCATAGAAGGAACTGTAGAATTTAAAAATGTCTCTTTCAGTTATCCATCAAGACCATCCATTAAGGTGGGTTAAAGTCAGTATTGTTCAGCTTTCTGATACTATCTTCTGCTGGCTAAAATCTTCATACTGGCTTATGATTTTGACCCAGATTTTAGCTATATTGCTTAGACTTGAGTAGACACGTGGATAAGCAGAGTGGTATGTAATGGATAGAGAACTCTGGAAACATGATTTAGATTCCACAGCTTCTTGTCTATTATTGACTGTCAAAAGCATTTTAAAGACCCAGGAATTCCTCCACTCGGGATTTTTTTTTCCCCCAGTACCTGGAGATGTCTCGGATGGGTGGTGCCACCTAGTGGTGGTTTCTGGATATGATTCTGCTCCACTAGTCTAACTCGTTTTAACGCGGAGTTTCTAACATCACTCTACTTTGTTCTGCCTTCTTATTTCTTTGCTCTGGAGTTTCCCAGACTTCATCTTCCAGGGCCAGAAGTGCAGGCTGCAGCCATTTCCACTCGGCATTTTTACACAGGATCTGGGGTCCAAACTCAGGTCCTTCTGCTTGCGAGGCAGAGACATAACCCCTGAGTCATCTTTCCCATCCCAAGAAACTGCTTTTTATCCACAAGCATGCATTAAGTTTCTGGAAAATACCTCCATCTTGCTCTAGCGTTGCTAATTGAATGCTTTCCTGCACTCACGACAGATTCTCAACGGTCTGAGCCTCAGGATTAAATCTGGGGAAACAGTAGCCCTGGTTGGTCCTAGCGGCAGCGGCAAGAGCACGGCGGTCCAGCTTCTGCAGAGGCTGTACGACCCTGAGGAAGGCTCTGTAAGTCCTGGGACAGCCCTTTGTGGGGACGTGGCTTACTGCATTGAGTTCATTCCCCAGAACCCACACAAAAACGCAGGCACAGCTGCGTGCTGCGTTCATACAGCCAGTGCTGGGAAGGTACAGGAAAATTCCTGCGGCTCACTAGCCAGCCAGTCTATCCAAAATGAGGAGCTTTAGGTTCAGTGGGAGACATCTCCAAAAAATGAAATGAAAAAATACAAAAAAGTGGAGCGTGATTGAGAGACGCACCCTATGTGAACCAACCGTTGGCCTCTGCCCACACTGGCATGCCCACACACAGCGTGCATATTAATGAACAGATATACACAGACACACGAAAGAAAAGAAACACTAAGCGTAGTTCGCAGGATGAAATTTGGAACTACATCTGTGATCCAGAACAAACAACTACATCAACTTTCGGGGTTTTTAAATGTTGTATATGTATGGGGGTTGGCAGGAATACAGGCTTGTGTACGTATTCGTTCACATGTATTAGGTAACATGTATGGGTGAATGTGTATGCATACACGTGTGGGTACCAGAAATCATTCTCCATTGCTCTTCCACCTTCTTCTTTTTGAGACAAGGTTTGTATTCAAACACAACGTTCGCTAATATTGATCGAGCTAGCTAGCTAGATTGCTCTGGGAAGTCCCGGTCTCTGCCTTCCAGGGTTGGAACTATAAGTGGGCTGCAACACACCATCTAGCATTTTATATCAGACCTGAAGATCCAAACTCTGGTCCTCTTGCTTCCAAGGCAAGTTCTTGAACCAATGCGCTTTCTCCCTAGTCAGCCTTTAATTTTTAACCATGAGCAGAGTAAAGCCTTGATTTTTTTTTCCTGTAAACCTCGTTCCCTGAGCAAATACTTACAATGCCAGCCATGTGTCAGGAACTAGTGTTCTAGGTTCTGGGACTTCTTCAGGGAACAAAAGAGACAAAAGTCTCCGCCCTTGCTCTCTGAGTTAAAAAAACAAATTAACTGTTAGCAAAATTTTTTCTCTGCCTCTGAGGAACTGACATTCTCACACATAGTAGGACGCAGAAAATAGAGTAAACCGCAGAGCAAACAAAATGAATGCTTTAGAGAAATATAGCACAGGAGTTTGTAGTGCCCAAAACTTATCAAGAATTTCAAACTTTGAGACAGGCATGATAATGCATATCTGTAACCCCAACACTCACAAGGAGGCTGGGGCAGAAATGCCAGCAGTTTGAAGCCAGTCTGGACTACAGAGTCAGACCCTACCTTAAAAGAGCATAAAACAGTTGGATGTGATATAACTGTGCCATAATTCCAGCACTCAAGAGGTCGAGACACAAGGATTATGAACCTAGGACCATCCTGAGTTACATAGTGTAACTCCATCAGAAAAAGGATTGGCTGAGGATGTAGCTGGTGGTGGAACTTGAGATGTCCAAGGCCTTATGTTCTATCTCCAGCCACACAAACAACAGCATCTATAAAAAGAAAATAGAATTTCAAGATTTGTCAGACAATCACAGAATGGTGTCTATGGAAAAATTTCTGCCTCTTTCATACTTCTACAATCAGAAATGATAAAATTAACTCCCTGGCTCCTGTAAGTGGTAAGGAGAGATATTGCCAAGAGAGTATTCTTACCACTCTGCTTAAACCACAGCTGTTCTCTTATTTAGTTTTGAATACTTTGTTTATTTAAGAGATGCATAGCACATGGGCTGAAATCAGACAACAACTTTCAGAAGTCATTTTTCTTCTCTCCTCCTGCTATATGGGCTTGTGAGGATAGAACCCAAATCACCAGGTTTGTGAGCAGGAACCTCACCCACTGCGGTCTATCACTGGCCCACAGCTGCTTTTTTTTTCTCTCCTATGTTTTATTTTTCTCCTAGTGAGGGGTGAGGACTCAGTGTCAGAGCCCAGAACCCTTTCCTGGGCTCCCTGTTCATAATGACTGTTTAATCCCTTGCCTCTAAGGATCCTACTGCCTGCAGCCTTCTCCCCTGTGATCCATGCTAGACTTTGGGGGTTGTTGACATGTCAGCCATTGTGCAGGTCATGCAAAGTCCAATTATGGCTATTACCGCCTGACTCGTGTGGAGTATCTTGTATAACGTTGGTCCTCCCCATCTTTAGGCTCTTACAATCTTGCTGCCCCCTCTTCCACAAGGTTCCCTGAGCTTTAGGGAGGGGAGAGATTTGGCTGGTCTGGTTCCAGGTGATTAATTTAGGGTCTTTGGTGTTCGAATTATGGTTTTTTTGTTGTTTTCAGTTTTTGCTTCACCACCCTTGGCTGCATCCTGATTAGTATTGAAGGTCACCTCCCAACCAAAGATAAAAGACAGTTTAAATGAAGATATTAATATAAGAGGAGACTCAAAGGTAGATGGAAGAATAGGAATAGGACACAGCAGTAAGGAGAGCTCAGTGTCCCATTTGCAGGATGGTTACCATATATCTGCCAGTCCCTATACCCTCCTTGACTGGTGAGATTAAACCTGTTGAGTCACAAATGACCAGGAAGGGAAGTGAGAGTGAGCTGCACCAGATGCCACGCTACTTATATGCAATACTTGACAGTGACCTTCTCTATTGAAGCGTGATCCCCTATCTCCTCTTTTGGAGGGTCCCTCCTTCCCCTTCCCTCCTGTTTACTATCCTTTTCAATTATAGTAGGTATTACAGAAATTTACCTTTGAATATATCACTAAGTGGGTTTGGAACTAGGATCCATCTATTAGAGAGTATATATGATGTCAATTTTCTGTGTCTGGGATAATTCACTCAATATAATTTTTTCTAATTCCATCTATTTTCCAGCAAATTTCATTAATTCATCCTTTTTATCACTGAGTAGTATTCCATTGTGTAAATGTACCACACTTTCATTATCCATTCATCAACTGTTGGGCATATGGGTTGATTCCATGACTTTGCTATTGCAGTGCTGCAAGGAACATGGTTGTACTGATGTCACTATAGTGTATTGTTGCATTTGGGGGAATTATTCCCAGTAGTGGTATAACATTGTATTGCAATCCTTATGCAGGGTATGCCATTGCAATCCTTAACTTTTTTAGATCGCCATACTGATTGCCACAGTGGTTGTATAAGCCTGCCTTCCCACCAGCAATGTAAGAGAGTTCCTTTCTCTCCACATCCTCTCCAGTATTTGATGTTGTTTGTATTGTAGATTTTTGCCATCCTGACTGGGGTGAGATGATATCTCAGGGAAGTTTTGATTTGCATTTCCTTGATGTCTAGGGATGTGGAGCATTTTTTAAGATATTTGTTAGATATTTCAATTTTGTCCCTGGAAAAGTTTCTTTTGAATTTCAAGGACTATTTTCTAATTGGGCCATTTATCTCCTTGGAATTTAGTTTTTTAAGTTCTTTGTGCACTCTGGATAATAGAGCTCTATCAGATACGTGGTTAGTAAAGATTTTCTCCCATTCTGTGGGTTGCCTTTCTGTTTGGTTTACACAATCTCTTTACCTGAATAGAAGCTCTTTAATTTCATAACATCCTATTTGTTGAGTGTTGGTTCTAGTGCCTTTGCTATTGGATTTCTGTTTAGGAACTGTTGGCCTAGCCCAATCAGCTCAAGGGAGTTCCCTACCCTTTCAAATAAGGTTTTTATAGTTTCTGGCCTAATATTAAGCTCCTTTATCCATATGGAATTAATTTTTGTGCATAGTGACAAGTACGAGTCCAGTTTTAATCTTCTGCATGTGGACATCCAATTTTGCCAGCATCTTTGTTGAAGATGCTGTTCTTCTTCCATTGAATTTTTGGGCCCCTTTATCAAACATCAAATGGCAGCAATTGTGTGAGCTTATATCTGGGTCTTCAACCCTTATCCATTAATCAATAGGTCTATTTTGGAGCCAGTTCCAAGCTGTTTTTATTACTATGGATTTGTAGTATAAATTAGGGTTTGGTGTGGTGATACATACAGCAGAATTTTTGTTACTCAGGATTGTTTTTGCTATCCTGGGATTTTTGTGCTTCCATATGAATTTTGAGATTGTTTGATTAATTTCTTCAAAGAATTGCTTTGGAATTTTGATTGGTATAGCACTGAATCTGTATATTGCTCTTGGTAGGATTTGTCATTTTTATGGTGTTTATTCTGCCGATCCAGAAGCATGGGAGGTCTTTCCACCTCTTGGTGGAATTTCTTTCTGTAGGGTTTTAAAGTTTTCATTATAAAGGTCTCTCACTTCTTTGGTTAAATTTGTACCAAGGTATTTCATTTTTTTAGGGGCTATAGTAAATGAGATTGTTTCTCTTAGTACTTTTTCTCATTTTTCATCCTTAGTGTATAAGAAAGCCACTGATTTTTTTCACATTTATTTTGTAACCTGCCACTGCTGAACTTATGTAATAGTTCCAGAAGTTTCCTGGTGGAATTTTTAGGATCTCTCAGATATACGATCATGTCATCTGTAAATAGAGATATTTTGACTTCTTCTTTTCCAATTTTAATCCATTTTATCTCCCTCTCCTGTTTTATGGCTCTAGCTAAGGTTTTGAGTACAATATTGAACAGAAGTGGTGAGAGTAGACAGTCTTGTCTAGTTCCTGATCATAGCAGGAATGCTTCGAGTTTTTCCCCATTGAGTATATTCTTTGCTGTTGGCTTGTGTACAGCTTTTATTATGTTGATATAAGTTCCTTCCATTCCAACTGTCTCTAGGGTTTTGATCAAAAAAGGATGTTGGATCTTGTCAAAACCTTTTTCTGCATCTATGGAGAATGTCATGTGGTGTTGGACTTTGGATTGGTTTTATATGATGGATTACATTTATGGATTTTGCATATGTTGAACCAACCTTGTGTGCCTGGGATAAATCCTACTTGATCATAGTGAATGATTTTTTGATATGTTTTTTAATCTGATTTGCTATGATTTTATTGAGAATCTTTGCATCTGTGTTCATCAAAGAGATTATCCGAAAGTTTTCTTTTCTAAATGTATCTTTATTACGTTTTGGGATTAGTATGGTATTAACTTCATAGGAAAACGTGGAAGTATTCCTTCTTTTGGAATTTGATTGAACAGTTTAAGGAGTTGGTGTTAATCGTTTCTTAAATGTCTGGTAGAATTGTGTGCTGAATTCATCTGGCCTAGGACATTTTTTGGTGGGAAGATTTGAGATTACTTCATCAATTTCCTCATTTGTTATAGAACTATTTAAATAATTCAAAACTTCCTGATTCAATTTAGGTAAGTTGTGCTTACTCAGGAATTCATCCATTTCTTTTGTGTTATCAAATTTCATGGAGTTTAAGTTTTTGAAATATGACCTTATAATTCTCTGAATTTCTTGGGTATCAGTTGTGATAATTCCATTTTTATTTCTAATTTTGTTAATTTGGGTTTTTTTCTCTCTTGATTTTGGTTAATTTAGCTAGGGGTATATCAATTTTATTGATTTTTTCAAAGAACTAGCTTTTCTTCTGGTTGATTCTTTGTATAGTCTTCCTTATCTCAATTTCGGATATTTCTTCCCTGATTTTGTGTCTTTAAAGCTTTAAGCTGCATTGCTAAGTATTTACTTGTGATGTTTCTATTTTTGTGATATGCATTAAGAGCTATAAACTTATCACTTAGGACATCTTTCATTGTGTGCCAGAGATTCTGATATGTTGTATTTTCATTCTCTTTTGCTTCTAAGAAATTTTGAATTTCTTTTTCAATTTATTTCTGAACTCATTTCTCATTTAGCATCATAATGTTTAGTTTCCAAGAGTTAGTGTATTTTCTGCTATTTGTTGTGTTATGGATGTCACGTTTTAGATCATGGTGGTCTGACAGGGTGCAGGCTATATGTGGAGATTCATTTTGTGGCCCAATATGTGGTCTACTTTGGAAAAAGTTCTGTGTGCTGCTGAGAAGAATGTTTATTACTTGGTGCTTGGATGGAAGCTTCGATAGAGATCTGTAAGGTCCATTTCAGTTCTGGTGTGCTTCTGTTTTTGGCCTGTTGATCTATCCGGTGTCGAGAGTGCAGAAATCCTCAAGTATTATTGTTTGAGGATTGATTTCTTGTTTTAGACATTGTAATGTTTGCTTAATGAATGTGGAGAAGCCCATATTAGGTGCTTATATGTTCAGTATTGTGAAGTCTTCTTGGTGAATTGTACATGTGACTAAAATGTAGTATCCTTCTGTATCTTTTATGATTTTTTTTTGGTATGAAGTCCACTTTGTCAGATAGCATAATTGCTACCCCTGCTCGTTTCCTGGTTCCATTAGTTTGAGGAATTTTTGACCAGACTTTTACTTTTAAAATGTGCCTATCTTTTGTGCTGAGATGTGTTTCCTCAAGGCCATGTTTGTAACCCGTGTCTTTTGATTGTGAGTTCATTCCCTTGACATTTAGTGTTATAATGGATAAATTATTTTAATTCCTGTATTTAGCAGCTTTCATATATGTATAATTTAGCTTGTAGGTTGTGGTGATATTATACTTCCCTTCTGTCCTCCTGGATATGCTTTTTCTTTTCTTCACGCTTCAGTATCTTTTCTAGCATTTTTTGAAGGCCTGGTTTGGTGGTCATGTAAGTCTTCTAGTTATCTTTATGGTGGAAAATTTTTCTTTCACCCTGGATCATGACTGATAGTTTTGCTGGGTATATCAGTCTGGGTTGACATTTGTGCTCATTCAATACTTGAAGTATGGCTCTCCAAGCTCTTCTGGATTTTACTGTCTCCATTGAAAAATCATTTCTTATTTTAATAAGTTTACTTTTAAAAGTGATGTGGTTTTTTTCCCTTGAAGCTCTCTCATCACATTGTCTTATGTGTGTAGTGTTTTGACTATTATTTGCATGGTAAGTTTCTATTTTGGTCATATCTGTTTGGGTTTCAGAATGTCTCTTGTATTTGGATGGGCCTTTCTTTCTTTAGATGTGGAAAGTTTTCCTTTATGATAATTTGAAAATTTTCCTCAGGTGTGGTATTTTGGAATTCTTGTTTTGGTATTCCATGAATGAGCATGTTAAGCTTCTTCAAGGTGACTTACAACTCTTGAATATTCCTCTCAAGTATCTTTTTGGCTTTAACAACCTTTAGAATAATAAACCAGTTAGTTCTCCTACTTTGTTTTCAAGATCTGATGTTCTATTTTCTGCTTCATTAATTCTGCTGATAAGACTCTGTTGTGATCTAGGTTGAAGATAGCTTGTCTTTTAGTTGGAGTTTAATCTCTAGTTTAAGATTTTTTAAAGGCTCTATTCCTGTTTTTGTTTATTCCACTGCTTTTGTCATCTTATCCAAGTGACTGATTTATTCCTGTTCAAAGTGGTTGATGTGGTTATTTAACTCCTCCTAGATTTCCTCTTTCATTGTTTTGATCATAGTAAAGATTGGGCTTTGAAAATCATTATCTTGGGTATCGCTTTCTTGGTTATGTCCTGTGACTTTGTTCTGGTTGGATTCCATCATTATAGGGTTGATTCTTTTTGTAGGACATTTTCGTCTTGATTTTTGTTTCTCGTGGATTTGTGCTGTGACCTGGGCCTTTTTGTTTTATCTCTTATGTCCTTCTTTTAGTTTTTGTGTGTTTTGGGCTGAACTGAATTAGACAGTATTACTGCACTTGAGCAGTTATTGCTAATGTTTGCCTTGGATTTAGGTATGCCTGTCTGGTGTTGGTGTCATTTCCTAGATGAGGCTATTGGACTGTTGGTACATCAATTAAGGTGGATTTAGTAGACAGGGATTGAAAATTAGTATGGTAGTGCACTTTTTAAGTTTACTTCCTTGGTGACATGTGAGGGTGAAATGTATAGTGCCTGAAGTTATATGGGTTTTTGGGTGGCTATATGGAAATGTTAAACTACAGTGACTAATAATTGAGTGGAACAAGATGGTAAAAAGGTTTACTTATCTTAGAGCTAGATGTGAAGATTCTCTCCCTTATGATGGGATGATTTTAGAGACCTCAAATGAATGGTGTTGGTCCCCTAGCTCTTTGCTTGGATTTTCTCTGGACTTTGTTGAATTCTGAGGAGCAGTCCTTGTCCAGGTCCAGGGCAGAAAGGCAGAGTGGCTAGTGGGGCACTCATTGGACCTGGGACCTGGGACATGACCTAGGGGTCTTCCCCAGGCCCAGAAAGGCAGGCTGGCTACTAGTGGGGTACTCAGATGACCTGGAGCCTGGGGCATAATCTAAGGGCCTTACCTGAGGAGCAGGGAGTTCACCCTGGTCTGGTCTGGGCAGAATGCTACTCTTTTAAGATTTTGTTTATTTTATTTATTCATTCATTCGTGTGTGTGTGTGTGTGTGTATGTGTGTGTGTGTGTGTGTGTCCCTGTGGAGGACCAAGGGTGATGTCAGGAATCATCCTGGGTTGCTTTTTCCTCCTTTTTGCTTTACTGGAAAGTGCAGGCTGCCCCCATTTCCTTCTGGTGTTTTTACAGGGGACCTGGGATCCAAACTCAGAACCTTCTGCTTGTCAAGCAGAGGCTTAACCCCTAAGCCATCTCTCCAGCCCCACAACTGCTATTTTTAAAAGAAAAATCTACCCCTTAAAACTTGAGTTCTTGTCAGTTGTACTTCTTAGTCTTTATTCATTGTACTTCAACTCAGAATCTATGCTAATCTTCACTAAGTGAATTACTAGACTAGCACTGCATTTACATAGAATGCCCACTCTCGCATAGATTGCAGTAGACGAACATGACCTCCGAGCCCTCAATGTGCGACATTACCGGGAACATATTGGAGTGGTCAGCCAAGAACCAGTTCTGTTTGGAACCACCATCCGTAACAACATCAAGTTTGGTCGAGATGATGTGACTGACGAGGAGATCGAGAAAGCAGCCAAGGAAGCAAATGCCTACGACTTCATAATGGAACTTCCCAATGTGAGTACCGGGCTGCGGGCCTCCACCCAGGGCTTTAGCTCCTGCTTGGGCTCAGGCTTCAGATGGATGGAGACATCTGCAGAGAAAGCATGGTAAGCAGGAATATGTCACTGAGAGGACAATTTTAATAATCTAATTCAGTTTTTACTGTCTCTCACTATAAGTGGCGCAGGAAAAAAAAAAGATCACTCTGTTAAACTCTTAACAAAAGTATCAGAAAAATCAGCACTGAGAAATGAGGTGTCTGCAAAAAAAAAAAAAAAAAAAAAAAAGGTTGATTTGTGGCGCCATCTTGTGGCGAAGTGTAGAAATGGCATAGGCGGTGATTGGATTGGTTCTGAGACAGGGCGCCACGGGGTGGGTATTAACACACAGGATGAGAATTGCGGAACGGTAACAAAGACACAATAAATGTGAAACTCTTGACAGTCCGACTCACATTTTAATGGGTTCTGAGAATCGATATAAAACCAATTTTTAACATTTCCTGCCGTTTTAAGCTCATTCCTGTCTCTTTCTTCTATAATCTGTAACGTTTGAAGCTTACTCTCTGTCTACCATAAGTGGCACAGCACATATGACTGATATTGCCAAGCAGCCAAAATTGTTGTGGACAACAACAATTGTTGTTTGCGAGGACACCTCGCAAAATTTCTAAAAGGGTGGCATTTGAAATTCAAATGCATGTAACATTGTCACTCCAGAATATCACAATAAACAAAAGCATTATTTCAAACATATTTTACAAGCCATACTGTGTACTATAATAAATTTATTCTTTCTTTTAAAAAATACAAAAGTTTATTATGCCGGTACTTACTTCCTATCCCACTGCTGAACATCATTAACTTGGTAATGGAGTCAGCAAAATATTTAATTACTTGATCTAATGCTATGCCTGCAGGGGGGGAAATTTCCTTTTGGTGACCTTTTCTTCCCTTTCAATGACTTTCTTCAACCTCAAAACACCAGATACTCTCCAGTCTCCCACTTGGAATTAGCAAGATTTTCATCTCTCTCAAGCTGTACTTTGCAAGTCAGGACTTGCTCTTACTAAAAGGCCATAACTAAACAAAGATTTCTCTACCTATAAATCTTAACAGGGAATCCTAAAGCTATAACCCAAAGAATAAAGTAGAGAGTAAACCGAAGATGACTGCAATGAAGGCTCTTTCACAACTTTGGTTAACTTGAGAAATAAAAAAAAAATATGAAAATAGAAAGTGTTCACAAGCGGTCAATTCAGTAGGTGAAACAGGGAATTCTACACTCAGCAATGAAAAGCATTGCTTCTTCTATGCTTTGAAATTAACATAGCAGGATTTTCTGGACAGCACTCAGTTTTTGATCATAAACCACTATAGTTTTACCTAAAAAACATTAGGTGGGACAATATTTTTAGTATTTATTTATTATTTGAGGTGGGAGAGAAAGAGATGGCTGGAGAGAACAGGCACATAATCATGCATACAGAGGTCAAAGGACAATTTTTCTATAGTCAGGTCTCTCCTTTCCTTCCACCATGTGGCTCTGGAGATCAAACTCAGATCCCCAGGTCTGTGTGCAGGCTCCTGTGCCTTCTGATCCATCTCACCAGCTCAGGACAATGTCTGTCACCAATGGACAACAAAGCGTAAAAGCCGAAGAGCAAGGAACAGCAGGAAGAAACCCGTGAACACCCAGGATTCTGTCTGATGCTCACGTCTGACCTTATCTTTGTGAGCTGGAGTCCAGACAGAACACAGAGTCCCACTCTGCTGATGCGGAGACAGCTTGGGCAACTGGAAAAGTGATGAAGAGTTATGGCCCTGGGGGAGAAAGAGAGTAGCATAAAGGGAGATTCTCAGAGCTCCAGAAAGCTGCAGCTACAAAGCAGAAAATAGAACACAGGCAGAGGCAAAACACTGCTGTGGGTGGAAGTGTTCCTTGGAAGGAAAGTGCTTGCTTGCTTTTCTGGTCTTTTACATGCATCTAAATTTTTTTGCCTTCATAAACTTTTCTTCTTTTTTATGTTGCATACATGAATGCAGTGAAATCATAATGTTTTCAATTTTCACCCCTTGATCCTAAGTCCCATCCCCCCTTTTTTTCCCCTTACAATCCTTCATTTCCCCTGCCAGATTTCCTCCTATTTCTAAATCTTTTCACTTGTGCAGTCCATTGTGTTTCATCTGGTCTGTCTTTGATGACTTATGCCTGACCTGATTCATGCTCCAGCAAGCATCCTTCATCAATGGATATTCTATTGAGGAAAACATCCTCCTCTTCTTACCCATCATCATTAGTCCTCGTTAGTCTCTCAGAGAGGCATAGATCTTCTTGAGATCTTTCTACTTTCATGGTGAGATGCTGAGATAGATCCCATGAAATTCTTGCATGAGTATACATATTTGCCATGAAATCTTTATATCACAACTCTGTGATGTCTAGGAGATAATGTCTGGACCACCACTGTCTCATTTCAGGCTATTACAATCTTATTGTCCCTTCTTCCTCTATGCTCCCTGAGCCTTGGAGGGGAGTCATTAGCACCCTTTTAACATGCTGCCAAATGAGCCAAGGCCATGCCTCATTGCAGAGTAAGAACAAGTTCCAAATCAAAAGAGTGCAAGACACTAATGGAGACAGAAATTTCTATTTTATAAGATTATCTACAAACACATTCTAGTAAAGCTAAAAACCAAGATTATATGAGGTCAAGGCAATAATCATTCAGCATTTGAACTACTTACTACAACAAAGACTCTATATTTTTTCAAAAGAAAATGGAATATGTTCTCTCTAGTGTACCATATATAGTATTTACATATATTTGATAAAAACAAACAAGCAAGAGGTATGTTTATTTACTGCAGAAAAGAGCATTGAAATGTGCAAAGTAAAAGCTAGTACACCTAAAAGAAACAGAAAATGTATAATTTTATTTCATTTCAATAACTGGTAAAAGAAATATGTAGAAAACCAGTAAGAATGTGGATGATAAAAATAATATATCAGTCAAATGTAACGGACATGTATGCAGCATTTCACCCCACCAGCAAGAAGGCTCCTTGGGTAGAAACATTTGCTGCACAAGGCCTAAGATCACCCCTGAATCCCACGTGAAGGTGGAATGAAGAAACCAACTCCAGGAAGTTGTTTCCTGACCTTCAGATGGGCATACCATACACATACTTGTGTGTAGGTACACACACCCCCCCACACACACACACCGGAATACACCCATATATATCACCACACATATGCACACATACAGATGTTCACGTGATAATAGTTGGGTTCTTTTTTAAATATAATCTGTCCATGATATGACCAAATGTACTTCACTTATCTTAAATAATAATAATAATAGTAATAGTAATAATAATGACATTCCACACACCAACAGCATAATACATTCTTCTCAGCTGCACGGGGAGCATTCACTGAGATAAATGATATTGCAAGGCATTGAAACAAAACGCTGGCAATTTCGAAGAATAGAATATAATCATACAACTCCCTAGACAAGAAGATATATTTGGAAAACATTTAAACATTGAGTATCACCATGTTGGAGATGGCTCAGTGGATAAAGTATTTGCTGCAAAGTTTGAGGATCTGAGTTCCAATCTGTAGAACTCTTGTAAAGTCAGTCTAGGACCCATCTGTAATCCCAGTGCTCCAGCAGCGATGGGAGGTGGAAACTGAAGAACCTCTGAAAGCTTGCAAGCAGTTAGAAGAGAGCAGGAGAAAACAAGGTGGAAGGCAAGGACTGACACCCAAGGTTGCCCTCTGACTTCTACATGTATGTCACGGCACGTGTGTACCCACACTCACGCATGCCAATACATGCACATACACAATTAAGAATCATGTATTGGGTCTGGGGATTGAACCTGAACCACATGCATGTTGAATGGTCTTTTACTGAAGTACAGCCCAGCCCTAAAAAACATGCCTTTAAATAAACTATGGTTCAAAGAGGAAGACCCAGGGAAATGTAGGAACTCATTTGAGCTCAGTGAGAATACAGTGAGTTATCATTGGTAGAACACAGTCCAAGCTCTGCCTGGAGGAAAAATGAGTAGCAGGAAATGTTTATCCCTGGAAGAAAACTTTGATCATACGCAAGGTAAGTTTCTACTTGGAGAAACTGGAGGAAAACTGCAGGAATAAGAATCAAACAGAAATTGGAGCAGAAACCAGTGATATCAGAAACAGAAGAGCATCATCCACAGTCACAGAAACAAAAAAAAAAAAAAAAAAAAAACATAATGGAGAGTGGGAGAGAAAGAATACCAACAGATGTAAACTGATCCCAAAGTTGCTGTAAATTGTGTAAAACCATAAGCAGTCCTAGGCATATAAACTTATTTATTGAACAATTCTATGAATGGATGCTAACTGCTGAAATCACCCAAGAAAAATCAAAACAATTAAAAATCAGCTAGATCTCCAAATAGTCACAATGGTTAAAAATGAAATTGCAAGAACTGGGGAGATGACTCAGGTGTTAAAACCTTTGCCTCCCAGGCAAAATAACCTGAGTTCAGATCTCCAGAACTCACGTATAATTGTCAGGTGGAAATGGGAGAGGTTTTAATTTCAGCCCTGGAAGGCAAAGTTTGGGAAACCCCTGAGCAAAATAATAAGGAGGTAGAACAAGTCAGGATGATTCCCAATGTCAACTTTATGCCTCCACAGGCATACACTCAAGTGTTGTCCTTTACGCACAGACATACAGACACACACACACAGACAAGCAAAAAATAAATAAAATTTTAAAAATAGACTTTGCAATAACATGTTGTTGAAGGGTACATTTAATGAAAGATTTTCAAGAGTTCCACATAAAAACTATAAACTATAATTAAAAATATGAAAAGTATCCTAAATAAATTGTTCCTTATTTGTTGGTTTAGAGATTTACTATTTGATGGTCCCCAAGTTGCCGTTTCAGTCTGATTCTTGACTTCTCAGAATCCCACCAGCCTTTCCTATATGTCTAGAAGTTGACATATGGATTCCAAAGTGTAAAATCAAAACGTGAAGCATGCCTCAAGCAATTTTTGAAAGAAGAATTATTACAATGCCTGGAGACACACGCTATCACGTTTTCAGACTGCAAGGAAGACGGCCCCAGCGGCCTACAGATGGACGCACAGAAGAGAGCGCATCCATTCTGTAGAATGGACGGACGTGCAGAGTGTAGCACAAAAAGACCAGCAAAAACAGACCCTCCGCATCCCAGCAGTTCCCCTCTGATGAGTGTTGACAGGGGAAAGAAATTTTAGAAACACGTGGTGCTAGAACAATAAGATCACAAGGGGAAAAAATGAACTGTGACTTTTGTATCTCATCACAGATGAAGATGAACTGGCCATCCATCTTTAACACAAAATGTTAGATTGCATTTCAAACATCAAAACTTAGGAGAACCCTAGGTTGCTGAATCAGGGGGATGAATGGCATGGGAGAGGGGGGGTGTGGAGTAAGCTACACAGCACCGGACCACCCTGAACTATATACTATGAGGCCATCTCAAAAAGTTAAAATAAAATGCTTTGGGAGAAAGAAGAAAAGCTTTCTTTGGGCAGAAAGCCATGTGCTACTCTAAGAAATGGTGAGCTGGCCGAGTTTGGTGGGTCGCTCCTGTGAGCCCCACACTCGAGGGGCAGAGGCAGGAGGAACGCAAGTTTGTCATCCTGAGCTACATAATGAGGCCTCATCTCAAAAACCTAAGGATGAGTGATAGAAATCTATGTAGAACGTTTGTCTAACAAAAAGCCATGGGTTCAATGTCCAACAGGGTGCGTGGGGAGGAACAAGCTGGGCTCTTTAGAAAGGTTACGAATCTCCTTTTTCAAAAAGAAAAACTGTTTAGAAACAAAAAGGGCAAGATAGAAGTACAAAAACCTATCCATAATGTCGGTATCTGACAAGGCCATGAATCTAGGTTCTATAAAAACTGTTATAATGGGAAATAAGGCAAAAACTGAAAGAAGAAAACTTGGCCGAGAACACCATTCTGCATGAGGAGGGCCAAGTCAGCAATACGCACATGAAAAATATTCAATTTTGTCAGCCATCAGAGGAAACCAAAGCAAAGCCCTAATAAAACGCGATTTCGCCTTTGTTAGAATGGCCAAAATAAAAAAGAGGAGCAAAACTGCCCTCTCGTCCCCACGCGAGCAATCACATCTCTTTTCCATTCTGATAACTGCGCGAACTTAGAAATCAACTTGACAGAACCTATGATGCAGCATTTCGTTCCTAGGTATTTCCATAGGAAATAAAAACCCAGACACAAAGGTATTTTTGACAAAAATATTCACAATAACTTTATGGTAATAGTCAAAACTTAGAAACAAGAAGCTATATGAATTAACAGATTATTGCCAAATGAAGCACGGGGTTCACAGTAAAATTTAAGTTTCAGATAAGCAAGGCCTAAGTATTGCACGAAATGTATTTTTTTAACTGAACTCTGTAGGACTTGCTATGTTTCGTGATCTAGGGCGCCGAAGCAGTCACACATAGAATACTTTCCTCACCAGCAGGTGGGGTAATCCACTGAAAAATCATGAATGTTCTCACAAACATTACACAAGGGGGCCTTGGATGTGGCTCAGCTGATGCAATGCTTGCCCAGCATATGCAAAGCCCTGAGTTCGATCCCCAGCACTGCATAGGTCCAAATGTGGTGATGCACAAATACATGTTACCCCAACACTCAGAACATCGGCACAGAAGATTTAAAAAATAACAAAACAGTTCAACTCAGCTACATAGAAAATTTGAGGCTCACCCAGGCTGCAGGACTCACTGTCTCAAAAATTAATAATAAGTATTGTGTTGGATGTTTTTAAAGCCACATGCTATGTGATTCTATCCGTTGGAATCTTTAGAGTCGGCAAAGCTGAGGCAAGGAGTGGGTAGAGCTTGAAAGGGAACCTGAGAAAACTTTCCAGGGGGGAGCAATGCTCTCTGATGCAGTGTATGGAAAGATAGTGACATTTTGTGGGAACCAGTGTCCCCAAACTCAAGCGCTACATGCGTAAAATGGGTTTGCTCATTGTATACAACTCATCCTACAGGAAGACTGATATGTTAAAAATAGGAAAATCAGTCTCGAGAAGTTGAAGGTTTAAAAATATAAATAATAGACTTCTATTTTGAGGTGATGCACTTTGACTTAGGAATATTACCCAATGCAATATCACTAGCACAGTCTCCTTGGGCTAGAAGCTACTTCCAACAAATATACGTAATGAGATCTACTTTATTAATGATATGTACACCAGAAAATTTAAAACAGGCCTTTAAAAATCCCGATTTTTTAAGATATTTATTTATTTATAGGAGAGAGACAGAGAGAATGCACACCTATATACTGTAGCGCATGGGTGGAGGTCAGAGAACAACTTTAAGAAGTTAGTTCAGGAAACCAAATGCATGCCACCAGGTTTGTCAGCAGGTATCTTACAGGCTGAGCTTCCTTGCCAGACCCAAGATTCTCAATGTTGAAAAATTGTTTCAGAAGGAAATTGTGCGTTTCAGAAGAAGTTGTGATGTGTCTATTTATGCCTTTATTGTGGTTTGGTGTTTTTGAGACAGGGTTTTATGTGTCTAGACTGGCTTTGAACTCATGGTGTAGCTGAGGAGCCCCTGAGCCCCTGATTCTCTCAAGAGGGTATTCTGAGTATGGGGAAGTCAGAATCGTGCCAGCAAACCTAGATGCATTGCTTACATTTTTGTCGTTCAGACGTTGCAAAATTTTGTTTTTCAGAGTCTTCAAGAAGTAAAATGTGAACAAAATGCCAAATTACTAAAAAATATCTCAAAATACTTCTGTACTTGCATGACTGTGAATACACAGTCATGAATACTTCACAGCTCTCTAAAGTGTGTGAAGGTCATCTGAGACAGATGTGACAATTCATTCCAATTATTAATTTCTCTGAGAAATTTTGTCATGCATTCTGCTTTGTTTCAGTCTTAGTCCAATTATTCTTACCATCTCCTTGTGAGGACCTTTGTTCATAGTCACATTTTTGCAGTGAACAGATGGGAGTTCAGGAGCAGCCAGACTGAAGTAGGAATTGAGCTGTGTTTGTTATTCCCTGTTCTAATAGTTTAATCCTCCTCCCTTCTATTTCTGTGCTCCCCCCTCTATATTTCATTAGAAATTTAATACATTCGTAGGAGAAAAAGGAACTCAAATGAGTGGAGGACAGAAACAGAGAATTGCAATTGCTCGAGCTTTAGTCCGAAACCCCAAGATCCTGATCTTAGATGAGGCTACATCTGCCCTGGACACAGAGAGCGAGGCGGTTGTTCAAGCCGCGCTGGAGAAGGTAAGTGGCAGAGGTTGCTGTGCCCCACGCTCCCGGTTCACTGCTGTCTCAAGTACAAGATCGATAATGAAGTTCGGATTCTCAGGAAGACTCTGTGTGTGACTTAGAGGAAAGAAGCAAATGCTATGGTTGGTGATAAGCACACACACACACACACACACACACACACACACACACAGAGAGAGAGAGAGAGAGAGAGAGAGAGAGAGGATATGTCCTTAGTCATTCCGTGTACCCTCCATTCCAACAGGTCTGTGCCTTCACCTCCCCATAGCAACACTCTCTCCTTCCACACAAACTTAACTACTGGCCTCTTTTGCTTCTTGCTATTCATACCAGTGGACTTCTCTTCTTTGAGCACACTTCTTCTTTAACATGCCACTAGGGTACTCCTGTGATCACAATGTCATTTCAAGTGGAGAAGCACTGGTTTTGACCTGCGTTCCCCTGACCGTTTTGGCCACTGCCTCCATGAAGGTGAGGGACCTCAGAGTGTTTGTGACATGACCCCATGCCAAGCCTCACTTCTGAACTGCACACATCATTTCTCTTTAGTATATCAACTTCTTACATTCCTGCTTTTTAGATGGATATAAAATGGACAAGCACACATACACATATACATGAAGTCAATATATATGCATATATATTATCCATATGTATTCATATTATTCCTAACAGATGTGTTGACATGTGTAACAACTGCAGTCTAGTATATTTTTATAACCAAAATCAACAAAAGGATCTAAAAAAGCTAGCCTGTGGTTTCTCCCTGATCAATCCCACTTTCTTGAGAAATTTCTAAAATTAAATTCCAGCTAGAATACTCAATTTAGGTGGTGGCCACCTCTCTATTGCTTTCTATCACAGCTGAGGGATTTTTATGATTGCTCTGCACATTTCCAGAAACACAGAAAAATCAGTTCCTGGTGGTTTACACATCTAAATATCAAACATTGTAGGACAAATAGAAAATAATCCACATGACATTAGATTTCTTCAACAGGATAAGCATAAGGAGAAAGGAAGAGAGTTTCTGTTGCAGCTACCTTTCTTTCTGTTTTGTGAGACAACACTTATAGGACTGGCTTACCAGAGAAAGGGAAAGATTTATGTGATTTCCAGTTCCCAAGGAGAGACAGAGTCTGTTGAGGTGGGAAAGGCACAGCAGGCAGAAGCCAGAGGCGGCTCGGGTCACAGCAGAAATCATGGAGGCAGAGAGAGATCGAGCAGCAGATTGCAAGAGAAGACTTCTAAAGGAAGCAGGGTGGGGCTACCTGACCTCAAGGCCCGTCCCTGTGATGTGACTTCCTCCAGGAAGGCTCTACCTCCTAAAGGTGTCATGGCTTTCCCAAAAATTAGCATCAGCTAAAGATGCAAACACTTAAACGTGTAAAGGACAACTCACATTGAAACCATGACAGTTGCTAAGTTGTACTTCCTTAAAATGTTAATGAGTTTCAGGAGACTGAGAAGAAAAACGCAGAATAATGCTGATACATAGAGTGCCACAAAGTGTCACTGCTAGACCCCACAAATAACCCCTTTAAATAGGCAAGAAAAAAACTCTCCCAAAAAGAAAAATAAGCCAATGATGTGGGCAAGTCACAAGAGAAAATATTCAAATTTTTACTAAAGAATGAAAAATGATTCATTAGTCACTGGAGAAATGTAAATAAGCCACAATGAGAACACATGCATCAAAGACATAAGTACCAATGGTTGGTGTGAATGCAGTGTAGCTTTTACTCTCCTGCCCCTGGGATTTTGGAACACTGGTTATATATAGCCTGGGACAGACTCTTTGGAGTGCCAGCAGGATCAGACAAGCACAACATGCAGTCCTACTGAGGCTCAACAGTCATTTTCCAGGTGTAAAACTGTAGTTATATATATATTTAATCACCAAATAACCATAAGCCTATGTATATAATAGGAAAACAAAACCTTGAAGATGAAAGTAGCAAAAAGGGTAAAATGGAAAGTACATTTAGACAAAAGAATACTGTGCAGCTAAAACTGAGAATGATCTTCAGGAAACAAAATGGTTACTTTTGAAAGTGTAATACTGAACACAATTAACAGACACAAAAAGTACAGTGCCATGATTCATTTACCTAAAATATTAAAACAGTCACAACCACTATATGCTGTTGGAAATAAGGTGGTGATTATGTTCAGTGGGCAGTAGAGATAGTGACAAGTGTGTGAGGGTGCGTGGATGCTAGTAAGGACCTGAGCTTTCATCTGCTCCCTTTGGTCTGAGTTCATTCATTTGAAAATGCTCCAATCCATGCCCCTGTATATAATTTTCTATGTGTTTGTGAGAACTGTTTTTAAAATGTTTAAAACATATATGACTTTTGAGTCTGCACACTAACTCATCAAAGAATCTTCCCATTTTTAGCTGAGATTGGGCATGCTCAGAGTGGTGTATGGTCATAGACAAATCTGCCCATTTCAGAAATGAGAAATAGTAACTCACGTTTCTTAATTACTTTGTACTGCTACCATCAAAGAGCTCATAAATTCTTGCTAGATTTCTCTCTAGTTCTAAGACACTATGGTTCTTTTTTTCTCAGTGAGTAAAGTGTTTCTTGCATAAGCATGAGGATCTAAGTTCAGATCCTACCAAGCCAAACCCATAGAAGATGCCAGATTGAGCAACAAGAATATGGATACCCACCAGTGGGAAAGTGGAGACAGGAAGATCCCCGGTCACAATCCAGACAATCTAGATGAACTGGTAAACCTGGGACTCAGAAGCCACTAATTTGGAATGAAGTTAATTTTTTAGCTTTCTTTTTCCTTTACTTTCTACTGACCTTTTTAATCTACTGAAGATTCCAATTTTATCTATTTATTCATTCATTTACTTACTTACTTTTAGAGAGAGAAAGAGAAAGCAGGCACAGGCCCAAGGACAAATTTCTACCATGTTTGAGTTCAAATCAACATGTTCAGATCAGCCACCTTTACCCACTGAGCCGTGTCCCAGTTCAAGATTCCAGTTTTCTCTATCTAAAGAAAAGAATCTTTGATGTGCAAAATAATACTGCCCAAAATAGGTCTGCCTGACTCTTGCAGTTGTGTCTGATACTTTCCCATTTGTTTTCCAAACCCCCTGTTCTGCAGGCCAGCAAAGGTCGAACCACAATTGTCGTAGCACACAGATTGTCCACCATTCGCAGTGCAGACCTGATTGTGACTCTGAAGGACGGCCTGGTGGTGGAAAAGGGATCACATGCCGAACTGATGGCGAAGCGAGGACTGTACTACTCACTTGCGATGTCACAGGTAGTGCGCGCATGACGTTGCGTCGGCTGGCTTGCTTTCAGAGAAAAACAGAAATCACAAACTACAGCCTTTAATTTCACAAATCAGAGCCAGGTGCAGTGGTTGCAAGCCTATAACCCCAAGGCTTGAGAGTTCAAGGTCTCCCTAGGCCACCTGGAAAAGCCCTGCCTGAAAATGGATATATTTAATTCAGGTTTACCTGCAGTTCCTCAGTGAAGAAACTGAACGTGTCTGACACCCCCAGCACTGTGTCAGATATAGCAAAGTTCAGACACTTACTATGTACCCAGACCGTGAATTAGCCAGACTCAGTACAAATTGGCTTCAGGACTTGTACGTGACAAATGCTCTTGTTCCAGTCAGACACAAGCGACAACTTCAAAAATGAGGGCTTTAGGCCCTTTAGGCAGATCTGCAAGAAGCATTTCATTAAGACACCCCTGAGCATCCCTGTGGGAGATTAGCTAATGGATGCAGGATGACCCAGAACACAGTGGTAGAGGAGGGAGAAGGCGCTGGCAGCTGGCAAGCTAGGAAGTTGCTTTGGTTCTTGCCCTCTGCTCCTGATGTGCACAGGGTGAGGAGTTCCCTCGGCTCCAATGCTGGTCACTCTCCTGAGCTGTAACTTGAAGTCCTAAGAGGGATGAAAATTCCCTTGTTCTCCTAAATCCTTTGAACTGGGTTTATCACAGCAACGGAGCCATGAAACTCAACTGGGGGCATGACAAAGTGACAGACTCCCATTCTTAAAGATCCACATGGCTGAAGGGCCAACCTACTGGATTTTACATAGCTCCTTCTCTTACATTAGCAGAAATGGTAGAGATTAAGCCCTAGCCAGCTCCTGCATTCTACCCCACTTTCTCTTCCCTTGGAAGGCAGATTGTACCCAAGGGTTCTTCTACTTTTCATTTTACTTCTTCTGCTGTCTGGTCATATCTTCAAGTCTATATTGCTACTCTATGACTTAGGGGATTTAGGAAGTTAGACAACTGCAACTCCTTGTCAAGTTCATCACTTGAAACTTTCAGTGGTAATCTGCCCCATAAATGAGACACTTTTACCATACCCTGCTCAGAATGACTGTAAAGCAAAAATGTGAAAACACAACCCTAAGCAGAGCATGGCAGCTCATAACCCCAGCCCTCAGGAGCTGATCATCAGGAGTCCAAGGCCAGCCTTGCTGTGCAGTGTGACCTTGTTGAGAGAGAGAGAGAGAGAGAGAGAGAGAGAGAGAGAGAACATTAATTTTTAAACTTCTTCGTTCTGATTTTAATTCATATTCATCCATATTTCATTTTCTGTAGAAATAAAAGTGAAGTGTGTCTTGACAATTGAGTTGTTATGCATTTCATTCCATAGAAGAACCAGTTTGTGGTGTTCCCAAGTTGAGTGCTTACAAACCAATATAAGTTGCAATAAAAAAAATAACTGAGGTCAAATTAATGATATTTTCAGATTGCTATTACTTTCAGAACTTTATTTGAAGCAGCAGATTTTTTTCTTCCATTTTTACACACATGTGTAGCTGTGTGTGTGTGTGTGTGTGTGTGTGTGTGTGTGTGTGTGTGTGTAGGCCCTAGGTTTATACCAGAGACCTTCCATTTCTCTTCCACCTTTTTCTTGAAGCAGGGTCTCTGAGTCAAACCCATGACTCACAGAGAGAGCTAGTCTGAGCACTCTGCTTGCTCTGGATTTCCAGTCTCCCCCTTTCTGAGGCTGGAATTACAGGCAAGTGCCACGCCCACTCAGAATTTACTTGGGTCCTGGCAATGCAAACTCAGGCTCCTGTGTTTACCCGCTGACTCTGCAAGGTAAGAGTTTGGGGGCCTAAGACAAGTAATTCCGGTCCCTGTGGTTCTCTTTTCTGTTAGTTATGGAAGAAATACAGCAGCCAATTAATAAATTATTGGAAGCATTAAATATGAATTATATGGAATTATTTGCTCAACCAACACTTTGTGGTTCTCCTTTGGCTACTCACATGCATGCATGAACACACAAAAATGTTAAAACTATTGATTCTATAAAAATATTAATATGTTACTTTATGACCATTAGCACTAACCAATAAATCTTTACAAAGAAGTTCAAATCATGGCAATTAATGTGTTTATTTATCCTAACCATGTGTGAGTAAATGCAACATATTCTATGTGGAATGAAACAAATGCAGAAATAGATATATACACAGAAGAACTATTGCTATTGCAATTATTTCATCTAGAAAGTTCCCAGGGAAAAATTTGGATTGTCTCCGACCTCTTAAAGCTACTTCTTAGAAAAATTTATATGGGAAGAGTTCCACACATTATTTCAAATTTTCCACAGAGCAAGTAACTCCTGAAAAACAATGAAAGCTTTCTTTCACAATCGAGAAATACATAGAAAAGATTATAGCATAAAGGTGTGTCTGGCTAAAATGTTAATGATAGCATGAAGCTAGTTAAAGTTCACTGAGCCTTCATGTGACTGACTGACTGACTGACTGACAGCTATTCTGCTTGTCATGGAATTAGAGCGTCCCAGAAAGTTTTTTGAATGCATATGCACCTTGCACACCCAAACTCACGCAGCTGTGAGCAGCCCTCCCACCTGGACTCCTCATTGCTCTCCTGCCCAAGTCACTGGAAGGGCCTCCTCTTCACACAAAAGCGCAAAGCTGTTCTGTGACCTTCAGGAGGACTCAATCATTTCCCTAAAACGGCCCTCATTTCTCTGAACTCCAGCAAAAAGCAAAACTAGCCACCATGTGCTTCAGCCTAGAACATACATTCTAAGCCTATGATTCAAATAATTTCATGGCGCTTCACTTGATTTTCCTGTATTTTCTTATCCCTGAAAACCACCCCCATTCCCATTTTGCTTTTAAGTCTCCATATGAGATGGGCAGTGCCTCTACCTGGAAATTGCTGCTGCCCCCTAAGGTCTGCCCTGAGCCCAGGCCCAGCGCATGTGCAGATGCTGGGGTGTGTTATAAATTGCTAAGCTGCAGAAAAGGCTGAAAAGGAAAGGATCTTAAAGTCGCTAGTCTGGCATCTGCCTCAAAATTCTACTTCCACTATGCTTTGTCCCTCTGCAGGCATCTGTTCTGGATGAGAACAATTTCTCCAATTAATTATGTTTGTCTTTGGAAAAGAAGGTACAATGAGCTATTGCCCATCAGGAAAATCTTAGCATTAGTCTTGTTAACACTCTGTCATGTATGACAACTATTCAACAAGACCCACACAGGAGGAAGTAGTGGCACATGCCTATAACACCAACGTTCAGGAGGCTGGCATGGGGAGAGGAGGATCTTGAGTTGACAGCCTGTCATGGACCACAGAGCATGTTTCAAGACAACATAAAGATTATATATAGCATGTTCAACAGCAAAAGCAGTGGTAATTCTAAAGACACGATAAAATCCATTTGCATTCTAATGATAACCTGTACTCCTTTTAAGGACATTAAAAAAGCTGATGAGCAAACAGAGCCTGTGGCACATTCCACTGAAAGCAATACCAACTGTGTTTCTCTGCACGCCATGAACAACACCAAGTCAGATGGCACTGGCCAGGCTGAGGAATCCATCCACTCTAAAGAGGTAATAGTATGGGTAGGGGATGCAGCTTAGTCAGTGGGTAGAGTTGTTGCTGCCTAGCATGTTCAGAGCCCATGCTCCATCTCCAGTACTGTATTCTTTAATCTCAATATTTGGGAGGTAAAGGCAGGAGGGTCAAGATCAAGGACATCCATGGCTCCCTTATATATTGAGTTCAAGGTCAGTCTGGGGTACACAGGGCCTTATGTTTAAAAAAAAGTGGTAATGATTCACTTACCACATGTTCTCCAATTTTGACTTGATTCTTGTAAAACTCAGAGTTGACTTACAATAAAATAACGTTACTGATTTCACAAGACATTTTCTCCAAACTTGCTCTAGTATTGCAATAATGCTCTAAGGAAACCAAAGAGAAGACTGTATGTACTTAGGTCAAGATATCTCAGGAGAATGTTACATGACTCTTTCCTACTAGATCATAGAGTAAAACAGTGGCTTTAAGTGTGAAATAAGTACCCCCCATGATGTTCCAAATGAATATTTCTCTGACCATCCCACCACATTCCCCACGCATGTGTAACAAAACCCCCAGATACATGTGGGCTGCCACATGCACATGATATTTTATGTGGGATAAGGTATCTGAACTCCTGTCAACTTGCTTGTGCAAAAAGTTACTTTAATCACTGGGCCATCTCCCATCACCCCTCCTGCCTATTGTAATACTCTTCTCCCTCACTTCTCTCATGCCCAGTCTACTCTTCCATCTCCCCTGTGATACTGACTTGCTTTCTGTTTACTTAGATTATCTGTAATCCCAACTTTGGAGGCAGACCTGGCTGTGTCCAGAGGAAGTTGGCTGGCCAGACTAGCCCTACTGGCAAGATCTAGGCCTAATTAGAGACCCAGTCTCAAAAGAATAGGATAGAAGGGAAATCAAGAATGATTCCCTTCATCAACCTAAAGTCTCCCCATGCAAGTGCATATACATGCACCTGCACATGCAAGTGTCTACACACATGCAAACACACACACACACACACACACACACACACACACACACATAAATGGAAAAAACCAGAAGGAATCTTCTGGGGTAATACATGTGTTCGTCATGTAACTGTGGTGATATTCTCATGGGTATCCAGTTATATTTAAACTCAGAAAATGACACAGTTGATGTATGAAAATTAGAACTTGGTAAGCCTTTAAAATACATCAGTCTGCTGATTCAAAAGATTTTTAACTTTAGAAATTTGATTTGTGTTTGCTATTTCATGTTTTTGTGTGAAAGTATCTTCATGCATACTACAACTCATTACATACAGCACGACATCTCTCACGACATTACAGGAATTTTTCTATTTTGCTTTTGTCTTATTTCGTTTTATCCTTTTCTATCTCGATAACACATTTTTAAAATTGTTATTGCTTCAGAGACAAAAGGGTATTGTTTTTAAATCCCAGTTGATGAAACTGGGGTTCATGGGTCCATGTGAGCGCATAGAACCAGACTCAGGGGTTATAAAAAACTTGTCAATCATGAAAGCTTTTGAATGTATACCAGGCAAAGTTCAACTCAAAGTTGAGCACATAACATCTCTAAGGTGTTTCTGGCAGCCCTGACCTGTGTGGTCTAACACAACTTCACAATGGTCTTGAATCTGAACACACAACACTTAAGCACTGGACACTGGGCATGCCATCACACCATGAAATGCCAGTCCCAAATACCAAAGCCCAGATTCGAAATCACCAGCTTGCAGTGTTTTTACTATATGTAAGATTTTTCTGCTCTTAAAAAAGCCTAATGAATGTCATGACCTTCCCAAATACCAAATAATGATTCAAATACATGAGTCTATGGGGGCAAATCACATTCAAATCATGATAGATGCTAACATTATGGAGCTTTCTACTGTGCTACATATATTTTACATGCTCTCAGTCATCTGACTTAACTACTCCACAAAATTTTTTAAAAATTAAAAAATGAAACCTAGTGGGTTAATTACTGCAAAAAAAGTTTAATAGTTCCCTATTGTCATTCCTCAGTGTGTAAGCATTAAGTTAGTCTATCTTAGACTTGTGCTGTTAGAATGTTTGATTTTAAAAATTAGAGATTGTTTGGGTTATTGGCTTTAGTTTCAGAAAAAGCCTTTAAGTGAATTCTAGCTTGGGATCAAGCCAGAATTCTGTGCAATTTCTAAAATGGCCCTGAATGTACTTCTGCCATTTGGTGTTCTCCATTTCTGCAAAATGGTGTTCTCAGCATTGGCAATTGTAAAATGAAGATGTCATTCGGCTCTGAAATCCATTAAAGCTGTCTGTTCTGCAGCATCTGATAGTCAGTCAAGATTTCATTCTTTATGTGACAACAAATAATCTCTGTAAGTGTGCAAGTTTGGTCTTATCTTTAATAAATTTTAAAATTATGCATACCGAACAGTTGTTTAAAGTAAATTCCCTTATGATTTATTATCAGTAATGTTTTGTGGTGCAACTACTTTATGTAGTTCTACATCCAAGATCTTGGCCGCCCCGGAGTGGGGGTGACAGTGTAAAGCTGGGGCAGCCCTGCTCTGTAAGAGAGCTCACCATGAAGATTCTTCTGCAGGAACCACGTGATCCTGATGCTCCCCCCCCCCCGCCCCTCCCCTCCACTGCTCTTGAAACACCGCTGCTGTTGCTTCCTGGACACTCAAAGATTTAGTTTCATCACAAAAGGAGCAAATTTCCTAACACCACTACATTCCATACTTGACAAATGGTTGATGGCAACTTTTTAAATTCTCATCCATTCTCAAGAAAAGTTAGACTTTTATCATGAAGCACTTCTGAAAACTTCCAGAGAAAAGATGATACAGTTAGATTCCCAGGCTAAAACTGTGCCTTTCCACAAAGGTTTTACAATGTTAGAGATTCCAGTGCTCAAACGTTAGAGTGCAGCACATTGCCAAATTAAAACTGAAGGGAGAATTATAAATGGCTTTACAGTCTACCTTAGGAAATCTCTGGTCATTAGGTTCATAAACATCTTTACTGACTAAGAGACATGAACAATCATTAACTTTAGAAAGACCATAAAAAATAACAAATTGCAGGGAAATTGGTTTGTGTGTGAAATAAATTGAATATATTTCCAAGACAACAGTAAGGATTGCTCACCATGACATCATTCATCCTTTGACAACTGTGGACTGACCACAGCTGGCAGGGATCACAGGGCCACTTTCATTCTGCTTTTTCTGATGCAATTTAATATATTTTAAAATATACAAGTTTTATTAATGTAAAATTTATAATTTTTAAATACAAAGTGTCCTGATACATTTTATAAAATATAATCTTTCTATTGACACCTGTCAACATTCATTGGGTGTTTATTGTCTCCAAATATTACTTTAATAAAAAAAAAACCTGTAAGATGTGAGGAGCTAGTATCTTCTTTGGAGAAATGAGGAAAGTGAAGCTGGTTGCCTTCAATAACAAGCTTGGGTAAAGCAGCAGTCTGCTTGTAAATAGGAAACTAAAGGTAGCCTTTAACCAAGGCATCAGAAAAATAAACTATGAATGAGTAATGATACTAGAAAACTGTCAAGTCAAAATCCTAGTAAAACTTGCACCTTCTAAGCTTTTTTGTTTACCCTCAGTCTGAACCTTGTCCTAGACCAGAGGCTGAGAATGTGATACTGAATCTATTTTGGCAAGTAGACATATGAGTTTCATGTGAACCAATGTGTTTGAACTTGTATAAACATTAGCAACTGAACCAAATGACAAAAATTGATATAACCCAAATAAATTACATGGGGATAAGATTCCTTTATGCTGGTAACTCATCATTAATAACCACAAGTAGTGAGTTTTTTCTTAAAAATGTACAACTCATTGCAGAAGAGAGAGCTACCAGTAAAATTGTAAGAGTCTGAAGAGGGACAGGGGTGCGGATAGACACTATGTTCTGGTTATGACAGGGATGTTGTATCCATGAATTCACGGCAGCTGTGCATAATTTCACAAGACCTGCATGGAAATTGTCCTCTCAACATTTCATATGGAAGAGGAATGATCTCTAGAGATTCCACACCTCCCTGAAAGACTGGTGAGAGCTAACGTTAATGGAGAGAAAATGGAAGATGCTTTCCTCAATGGTATACCTACTGATATAAGATTCATGCTCCAGCAAATACTAAGGTACATGCCATCAAAAGCAACCCAGATAAAATCCAATGAAACACACGGGAAAAGACTTGAAAATAAGAGAGAGACTGGCAGAGAAGAAGGGTTGGATGGAAAAGGAAGGGAGGATAAGACTGATGATTAAGTGTGAAAATATCATAAATTCACTATATTCTAAAAAAAATTTTAAATGTACAACTTCACAATAGCAAAACAATGGAATCAGCCAACATGCCCATCAACAGAGGAATGGATAACGAAAATGGAAAATAAAAATATACATAATGGAATATTACTCAGCCATCAGAAAGGATGAGACTATGAATTTACTGGTAAATGAATGGAATTGGAAAATTTAATATTGAGTGAGGTATCTTAATTAAGCATTGCTCTCTCTTATATGTAGATGTTAGAACTGCTATCCTTATTAATGTATTTGGATTGGAATCACTGTAAGAGCCAGAAAATTCAAAAGGGGCCAATGAGTGGGAAGATGGGAATGGATGATTAGGGTGAAAAATTTTAAAGGGGAGGTTTAAAACACTATGACAAGTAGGGTGAGGGAGGGAATAATTGGGAAAAGCACATAGTGGGGAATGAGGGGATGGGAGGTAGGAGGGACAGTGGGACTTATAGAAAAACCCTAAGATTGTGAAAAGGAACCTCTTATGCTAGTAATATGTCAAAAAGCATGTATTTTAAAGAAATGAACAAGAATGGGCAGTCTCTATGCAGAGGAGCATAGAGTGTAGAAAATGGGGATGAAGCCCTGAGCTGATCCACTTAGAACCCAGGAACAAAATTGTACTAGAAGTAACAGAAATGTGACACTTCCTGATAAAATGTTGGTCAGAAAGGTCTTAAAGACCCCAAACATTATAGGCTTTTGCCATTGCTCTTGGTTGCTCTCCAAAGACTGTCAGTAAGACCCTATGAAGATGCAACACTTATGGATCACAGAACATGGGCAAAATATTTCCACTGGAACTGGTCTGAAGGACTTCCACTTTGTTGGATAGTTTACACAGTACCAAGGAATACTGTAGAAGCTGCTGGGGGAAATAAATTATCATAGGCCCATCAGTGCATGAGATCTGTAAGTTGCAATAAAAATCACCATAGCAACAGGTGACCACCAGTGCAATAGTAGCACGAGTATCAAGAAGACAACCAACAACTTTCTGATTGAACTCAAGACCCTCTTGTCAGAATGCTACACATTCCTGTTACTGTAAACTAGAGCAAGAACCTTTAAAAAAGTAAGAAAACAGATCAATAGGGAAAACAGCCATGAACTAATAGTACATCAAACTGACCTGTAAATAACTGTTATTATACTCATAGAATAGAATAACACTTAACATTCAGCCTAGACGTCTTCTTCCACAACAGAGGTAAAGGATCTCAACACCCTGACAGGATATAGCCTAGGGCAGTAGAAGAGCAGTGAAGTGGACAGCAATGGCCAAGCATAATGCAGAGTACCAGCAACTCAGCAAGACTCACTCAGAATCAGGCCAACCTAATATCTCCCCATCCTAAAGCTTTGGGAACCTTGAAGAAGAGAGGGCGGTGATACTGTGAGAGCCTAAAGATGGGAAGGTTTGCCGTTGGATAATACATTCCACTCAAGGCAGGACTGCTGCATCTAAGTGAGGCTTGTCCTTCCCAGACCTGCATAATGACTGACAGACTAATATGCCCCCATATACTATCTAAGAACTCAAGAAAGATAAGAACATACTGTGGAAACCTTTGAGACTAAGCTGGATGAGTGAAGGGAAATGCTCCTATCAGTGGGATAGCCCAAAGAGAGACAACTTGGATGTCATAGAGACCTGAACCCTCACAAGAGTAGACAAGCCATAGAAGCATACAGAGAGGGGGGTGGGAGGGCATAGGAGGAATTGAGGAAGGGAAGGGAGGAGCTCAAAGGGAGGAGGATGGAGGGAAGCAGGGATGAGTACTCAATGTGCTTATAAAAGCAGAAAAAAATAGAAAAGTATATGAGCAGAGAAGAAAATGCAACCATGTAGAAATCATTTATTTATAGGAAAATATTTTCTTTTCTTGCCAAAAACAACATATTGTGTTTTTGACATGTAATAAAATAAAAATCTAAATAAAAATGTTTTATTCACAGTAACAAAAAATGTACAACTTCACTCTGCTTTCTATTAAATTTGATATGTTCTAATTGTTTTCACTGCTTAGCTTCTTTAGATTCAGGTTCTGTGTTGCTCTCAAAAAATGGAGTTTTGACCATGGTGTTTTATTTATAGACAAATATTCCTGAAATTTCTCTACTGAAAATACTGAAATTAAAGAAATCAGAATGGCCTTTTGTGGTTTTGGGAACACTGGCTTCTGTTCTAAATGGATCCGTTCACCCAGCATTCTCCATCATCTTTGCAAAAATGATCACTGTGAGTAAAACTCAATTGCTTGTGATTGTCTAACAATCTATCTAAAACATAGTCTGAGAGACTTTTAGAGCTGCTGCATGTGGATCAGCAAGACAGAAACTGGAGCTTTCCATGGGTCATCCTTAGGGTGCAGTCCACGATGGGAAGGTTAGTTCATGCTATACAGGGATAAACCACATCTGCTGAGTGGTGCTCAGCTGGGTCTTGTTGGCTGGGTGCTCTGTAAAGCAACTGCTTTGTCTCCTGACTTTGACATCAATGCTGTATCAGCATTCCTAAGCACTGAAGCAATAAAGCGGATAAATGCAACTCCTCTCATCTCAACTAGTCCAAACAACGACAAGTTTTTATTACCCACCAGCTCAGGGAGAAGACGTTAGAGTTTGGGATTGTGCCAAAGACTCAGAAGAGATGACTGACTCGAGATGTTGGACCCAAGAAGGTGACTCAGGTGTTAAAAAGTCTTTGCCTCACAAGCAAAAGGACCTGAGTTTGGATCCCCAAATCCAATCCACAGGCAGAGGCCTATAATTATAATCCTGGAAGACAGAAACCCCAGAACAAAACAATAAGGAGCTAGAACAATCCAGGATGATTTCCAAAGTCACCTTTGGAACTCCACAGGCACACACATTCAAGTCTCTAGTGCTACACAGGAAAATACACGTATGCAAGCAAAAAAAAAAAGGTTTTACTATGTCCACATTGTCTTCAGAAACACATCTCATCAACATGAATGTAAATATGCACACAACTACCAACTTTGTGAGCAGTTTCTAGAGTTCCTTAGGAACTACTAGTGCATGTACTAGTGTAGGGAATGGCTAAGAAACCTGGCTTGCTAAAAGCTACTAGAAATAATAATTGGAACTGCTGGCTTTATTGAAAATGTACTGTGACAGCAGACACTAGAAAACTCATTTGTCTGCTGTTGTACTTAAAACAACAAATGTGAGGAAGTAAAAGTAAAACTTGACGTGTATAGAACTTAATAGAATACTGATAGTGGAGCGCAGGAATGTCTAGTCTTTGTTATGCTGTGATTCCTTCAGAAAATCCTGATGTACATAGACATTGTAAGTGTTTTGGTGTTTGGTGTTTGTTTGCTTATTTTACACTCTCTCTCCCAAATCTCTTCTGATCAATGTCTTTTCAGATGTTTGAAGGTAATAATAAAGCTACAGTAAAGCATGACACAGAAATCTACTCCATGATATTAGTGATTCTGGGGGTCACTTCCCTGGTCAGCTGTTTCATGCAGGTGAACTTTTAAAGATTTAAGTAACCCTTTTCATGTCATCCTCTCCGTTGGCATTTAAGAATCTAACAATCGAATGTTACAGAGAAATGGAAGTGAGCGTTCCAAATAAATGTGGACATTTCTGTTCGTTTCCTAGGGATTGTTCTTCGGCATTGCTGGGGAAAATTTAGCCCTAAGATTGAGACGCTTGGCATTCAAAGCCATGCTGTATCAGGTCAGTGCATCCAGTTGAATCGCTTTTCTTTTACTTGAAATTTGTTGTAAAATGTTCGAATCCTTATAGTTCTCAGTTCTTTTTCGAGTAACTTCTTAAAATAGTTCTTGCTTCAGAGCATGGAAATGCATGCTGTATTCTTGTGTTGTCATTGTGTTATAGAGTTGTGATGGTGGTGTTATTAACAGTAAAATATTTTGCATTAGAATTCTGTGTGTGTTTGTGTGTGTGTGTGTGTGTGTGTGTGTGTGTGTGTGTGTGTGTGTATCTGTGGAGGCCTAAACATGACTTTGGGAATCATTCTGGATTGCTCTACCACCTTTGGCTTTGCTATGGGATTTCCCAGGCTCTGCCTTCCAGGGCAGAAGTGCAAGCCAGAGTTATTATTGCCTAGTGTTTTTACATGGAAACTGGAATCTGAACTCAGGTTCTTCTGCTTATGAGGCAGAAGCTTAACCCCTGAACCATCTCTTCACTTCAGAATTCTTCCAGCATATCTTTCTAATATACATTGTGATGTCTGAAAATGAAACTCACGGAAAAGAAAATATGTAGGGTCTACTTCATTACATTCAACTTTAGTGCATAATGTTATCTTTTAAAATGATAATAGAAGGTCCAGTTAAAACTTGGAGAGGTAAGCACCCCAGTGTCTCAGAGCATCTGGGTGAGGAAGAAGTTAATAATTTCTCTAGTCCTCTCCCTGAGCCAGTCATATTTTTTTTTCTTTCTGTGCTCTCAAAACAGCCAGTGTCTCCTCCCTCATGAATGGAGGACTGAACTCGGAAAACATGAGTCTGGCTGGCAGGTCAGCCTTCTCCAGAGATGACCAATCACTCTAGGAAATAGCTGAAGGAGGTGCATCGAGTAATAATCTCAAGACCAAGTCCTGGGGGCGAGGGGCAGGTGTACTCACATCGGCATATCTGAGCTTCTTTATCGAGGCTGAGGAGGAGTAGGTGACCCTGAAGCCAGTAATCACAGCCTTTTGCCTTTCTTTCCATCACCAACTGCAGCAAATAGCTTCTTGCCTGGGCAATCTCTCCACAGGGCCAGAGTTACTGTCGTGCCAGAGGAGTCGGCAGAAGCAGTTTTTATGTCTATGGACTTTAAGGAGCAGCCATCTGTTTAGCGGCTGCCATGCAACACAATTCTGAGGTCTTTGTACTTTTGGGGATTGTCAGTGACAGTCTCAATAAAGGAAATTGGGAGCATTTTATAGATATCCTCTAGGCCAGAGAAGGTCCTAACTCAGATTTTATTCCACTTATGAGACAGTCTCTAATTTAAAAAAAAAAAAAGAATCTATTTGAGGATCATAAACTCATTTAATACCTGCATGAATCTCTCCTAGTAAATTTTTTCTTAGTTTATGAACAACAATGTCCTTACCTCAAACCTTTAATGAAGGTGAAAATACAATTAAGATTGTATTTCTCACTTATTGACTTGTTTTTATCTTCATGAATTCATAATGTTCCCTGCTCAAATTTGCTTTTGTTTCTGCAAAATGTTAAGATTTTATGAATGTCCAGATATTTTTACACAAATGAACAAACATTTTCATGTTTTCCAGCCGTTGTCTTGAACTTCCTGTCTGTTCCAGAGGCCTTCTACAAGGGTGGGGGGGAGAGAACCTTAGGACCATAAGCCAGTTCAGCTAGTGAAACTGTTGCTAATTGTGTGCTTTAATGGTCAACGCTGTCATATTAAGTCATATGAAGACCAGCATAGTAACATTCTTAGATCTGAACACTCTATGAGTCATCGATAATGTTCTTCAAAACACATGTAAACATGCAGAAAGAAACCATATGGTATTTAGTAGGTGTGATAAAATTCCTCTGCACGTTCAGTGCAGTTCCTTTCTACATAAATTTTCTCATCCTTTCCTTAAGCATTCTCTTTGTTTCTCTCATTTTTTAAGTGGGGAAAGAATATAGTATATTTACCTTTACTTTGAAGCGTCTTCAGAAGGTCGCTTCCTCTACAGTAAGGGAAACTCCTAATATGAGAATTTCCCTTACTTTCATTGCCTGGGTTTCTGTGCTAAGATAAGATGTTAAAGACTTAAAGCATGCTGGGGCCCGCTTTTGGAATTTGGAATTTTGGAATTTCATCGAAGTAGATGTATTTATAGAATCAGTTGTGGGTTTTTTAAGTAAGCTTACAATCTGTCTTTTATGTGATTGATAATTGACAAATTATTCTTATTGTTATATAGGTCTATGAAAAAAAATGATTGGTTATTTATTATGTTCCAAAGCTAAGTTTATATTTTCTGGTGGCAAATAATGACCTATACGGCAATGTGCTTTTTGAAGTATATGTTGCTTATTTCCCTCTCAACTAGACTGCTTATGGCTTCTAGGAAGAAAAGACTCTTTCAAGCATAAGATAATAATATTGATAATCACTACTCAGAAATCTCAAAGTCCTCAAATTACTTCCAAGGATATATAAGGTAGCGAATCCTAAGAGAGAGAAGCAAAAAATGAAACACGATGCCTTGTTCAAAGAGGCAGAGCAAGGCAATTCTTAATAACTCTGCCGCTGAGGTTCACAGCCTGGCTGCAGGGCTTGCTCTAGCTGAGTGGCCAGGGGTGCCTCTGTCATTACATCCATTTCCCTGTTTACAAAATGTGGACAATCACAGTACCTACCTCAAAGAATAGTTCTGATGATTAAGTGAGAAAATATATGCCAAGTAGAGATTACAGCGTGATTGTGTAGTATTTCTACTACAATGATTGTCACAAATATATATATATATATATATATCAGAAAGCCTGATGCCTCTACTTATAATTATCTTACCATCAGAAGGAAAGAAAGAAAGCGACTTTTCACTTAACCCCACTAAATATCAAAAGGGCTGCTCAATGTTCTGACATGTATTGCATACACAGGAAAAGACCCCTTGACATTTACAGTTGTTGACTTCTCAAAAAGCAGTTTGGGATATCTTGCTGGCTTATTAGGACATTGAAAGCTAATCACTTTATGTCCTGATGCAGTGTGCTATAGTAAATTACTACGGAATCTAGAATGTGATATATAGTATCAAATTCTTTTTCTGTATTTGTATCCCATACCTAAAATTTCCTTGTGCATTTCATGTTATGTTGGCATCTAGGCAAAACAATAGGGAAGATGCAGAACCTCTGACTTTGGGGACAGGACTGAAGCAGTAACAAGTGCTTGAGTCCAGTTCATGTACTGCAGGGTACCACAGGTTCTACTGATGGGTGCTCACCTTCTGATACAAGGTGTGTATTGTAATCTTGGCTTTAAAGTGCCTAAACCCTAAGTCAGTTGATCCACAGTGTTTACTAGTGAAGAAAAAGGTAAATATCTTCAAAATTGACACGGGAAATAGCACAGAGCAGAAAAAAATATGTGTGAATAATTCGTTAGTTCTCTTTCTCTCTAGGATATTTCCTGGTTTGATAATAAAGAAAATAGCACTGGAGCCTTGACCACAACATTAGCCGTAGATATCGCACAAATCCAAGGGGTATGTATATTCTCATTTGTAAACAGAGTGTCATGTGGTATATATGTGCCCCAAGCACATGTGTCTGTATCTGTGTATGGGATATGCATCATTAAGGAAACTGGTAGTGTTGCTACTAGCAAATAGCTCTTCATGAAAGATATGCAGTTACCTTTGAGGATTGGATATTGTTAACCTAAAATAAAGACATTTCCTCTGTGTGTGTGTGTGTGTGTGTGTGTGTGTGTGTGTGTGTGTGTGTTAGAACAAACAGAAGACTAAAGACAATACCAAGACTTAGTCATATAAAAGAGCTTAGAAGGAAGTCATAGGGAACAAAATGTAACAAGATAAAGGAAAACATACCCACCACAGATTTTTTTTGTTTCTATTTGGCAAAGGGTCTCACAATTCTTCTACTTCAGCCCCCAGGTGGTGGAATTACAGGCATGCATTTTGCTCCAGTCCAGACATTTTAATGAAATAAATGCAGATTTTTATTTCCCCCAGAAACTAAAGCTTCAGTCAAAGGTATATCTGACAACTTATAATCACATGTGCTTTGAATATTCCTGTTTGCTGAATGTCGTATTGGTCATGTTAGATGTGTAACAATGCCATATTCCACCATGGCAAGATGCTATTAATCATATTCAGAATCAGCAAACTCATACTTAACACCATAACAAATGTGAGGAATAGGGTAGAGAGCAAGAGGTAAAGAACAATTTATCAGCCAATTGCGGGCTTCACACTATAATCTCAGAACTTGAGAAGTTGACACAGGGGAATCACCATGAGTTCAAAGCTATCCTGGGTCAAGAATGAGTTCAAGGCCATTCTGGGCCTCATGAGACCCTGTCTCAGAAAATAAACATATTTATTTTCTTCCAATTTTTTAAATTAAATTAGCCTTTATAAAACACATGAGATTTCAATTGTGACTGAGAAAACAAGTAAAAAAATCATCTCCTAATTAACAGAGATAATTTAATCTCTTTTAGAATAAAAATTTTGTTATAAGTTTTCCTTTACTCTTACTAGTATGTAGGGGGATTTTTAAAAAGTAACAATGATCTATCACTGAATGACAAAAGAAATCCTTGAAATATTTACTCTATTTGGAAATATAGTAATGGCGGCTGGACATGTAATGGTGCATGCTTATAATCCCAGCACCTGGAGACTGCTGCAAAGGATTACCATGAGTGTGAGCCCTGCCTGGGCTGCACAACCCTGCCTGGAATATATAATGAAGAAGGAAGGAAGAGAGGGAAGGAGGGAGAGAGGGAGTAAGTAAAAGAAGAGAAGGGAGGGAGGGAGGGAGACAGGGAAGGAAGGAGGGAAGGGACAGAAAGAAGAAAAGAGGGAGGGAGGAAGGAAGACAGGGAGAGAAGGAGAAAGGGAGAAAGGGAGGGAGGGAGTGAAGGAGGGAGGGAGAGAAAGAGGGAGGGAGGGAAGGGAAAAAGGAAAGGAAGGGAGAAAGGGAGGAAAGGGAAGAGAAGGAAAGAAAATAATATCAGTTACACTCATTACTAGAGTAATAAACAATAAGCAACTCATCAGAATTACATCTCTTTTGGAGATTATTTCCACCGAAAATAGCAGCTACTCTGATATTTGTATCATTTTCAGGACCTCTTCATCTGATATATATTACTAAGGAAAATGCATATGTATTTTTGCAAGTACTCTTCATGTTGAGGATAAATTAGAGAAACAAGGGGAGGTCTCATTATTTCTTGTGATTCTTAGGTATCATTCTTAGCCTAGCTTGGCAAGAGAGCTCATACACACCAAGTGCTGAGGTACCTAGCCATACCCTATCACAAGATTGTTAAGAGAGGGGCAAACCTTGTCATTCGCCAGGATATCTGCATATCTGCTAAACTATGCAGAAGAATGCCAGTTTACTAAACCAGCTTGCTCCGGCTTATCCACCTACCCAGGAATTGGTCCCATCCACTATGTGCTGGGTCTTCCCACATCAATCAACTTCCCAAAGACTTACTGAAGGACTTGCCTTAAATGTTAATTCTTCACCAAGGTGCCCATAGCCCAGCCTCCAACTGTCAAGTTGATATCTATATATCTATGTATGTAACAGAGAATAGAACAAGTTGTTTACATTGTGAATATTCACATGCACGTCATATACATATTCATATACACGTCATATACACGTCAATTGAAAAAATTCATTTTTAATGGAGAGAGAGATCCAAAGAAAAGTGGGTATCTCCTTTATCTCTTCCTGACATGCTATTATCTTTGAAGTAAGGCTCTGGAATATCATTAGATGGATGTCATCATTTGGATGTAAGTTGTCTCCCATGGACTCATGTGTTTAACTATTAGTTGTTGTTTAGAAAGTTCATGACACCTTTGGGAGATGAAGGCTTGCTAGAGGAAGGAGTGTCATGGGGGGGTGAGCCTTAAGGTTGGTTAGCCCCACCCTGCTTCTGTCAATTAACCTGCTCTTATAGTTGGCACTCAGCCTCCATGATGTCTGCAGTGACCTAAGCTGCCTCCAGCTTCTGCTAGCCAGCCATTCCTTTCCCATCCTAACATCTATATCTCCCCCCTGGAACCATAGACTGAATAAATCTCCCTTTCTCCCTTAAGTTGTTTGACTTTGAGTGGTGTTTCGGCAACAGAGAAGAGTAACTGGTATAGTGGATTTGAATTTTAAAACACAGCCCAACAGCTCTGGCTTATTGGCACACATGGAAAAAATTGACAGATGAAATTTCACTTAATACTCAAGTAATGAGCATAGCGTTTGTCTCCAGAACATGATAGAATTGTCTGAATGACAACTTCTGCATTTAGAGTTCCAGTTACAACTCCAGACAGAACATAATAGTCCCTTTAATTCTATCCTAATCCCCACTCCACAAAAATTGTATTTTGGAAGTTGGGGCAATAGTTCAGCAGGTTACGTGTTTGCCAAGTAAGTATGAAGACCTGAGTTTGTATCCCCAAATCTATCTAAATGTTGAACATAATGTGAAGACCCACTGTAATTCTAGCACTGGCATAGTGTAGTCAAGGGTAACCCTAAACAAACTGTCTAGCTAGACTCATGTTGCTGAGTTCTGAATTCAGTTGAGAAATCCTACCTCAATAAATAAGGTGAAAAGCACTTGAAAAAGATTCCTAATGTCAACATCAGACCTCCACATACAAGTAAGCAGGCATCACACACACGTTCACATGCACATACACACATGCACATTTAACATGCACACTCGCACATAAAAATGTCTGTTTTTATTTACCATCTAGTATTTTTCTTTTACTACAGATCTTTGCTATCTTTTGAGTGAGACAGGCACTGTTTCCAGAAGCTACAGTTTGTATGTGAAGCATTCACACTAGCAACTATCTGCTTCTACTGATAACCAAGTTAGCACTGAAAGGTCAACATATTGTCCTGACATTCAGTCATAGTTTCTAATGTGTCATGCTGGGTCTGTCTGAGAGGACTTTATAAGTATATAGCTCATTCTTTATGAGCATCTAATAAATACCCTTTGTACAATTGAACCATTTTTATTACAATTACTAAATACTGGTCTCCTAAAAACTTCCAAACAAGTCCAACCATTTTGATTGAATCAAAAGTAATATTTATAGAATAAGTGGTTTGATCCTAGATCTCAAACTTGATGAATATAAAAGATAAAATAGTCAAGAGACTTCTAAAAGTAAGACTGGGACTATAATTATGAAATTGACACAAATGTTTATTTTGTCACTTAAGAGTGAATCCATATCCGATACAAATAGATACTACTTCTAGCAAACAAAGAAATATTTGCCATCACTTCCTTTCTTACAAAGACACTTCAGACCACAAATTAGTCAGGAAACACTCTGGGCTCATGTCTTTATCACGTGACTCATACTTCACCTCAGTTTCTGTATCATATCACTTCAGCTATGTTTTATCTTATCAAAAGTATAGTGATAAAAATTCCTAATAGCATACCTTAGTAATAGCATACCTTATGTCTATCACATGATCAAAATTATTACACACACACACACACACATACACAATGGACTTAGCTTTTGTGAATTTGTCCAACAATTCATTCTTTCTGCACACAGATGTTTTCAGTGTCACATTTAGAACCTCTGAGACTTCAAGAATTATGATAAAAACATGTTGTTGAAATGCAATCACGTGGGAGCCTGCTTCATAGAGCCATTGATTCAATATAGCCTGTTTAACTGGCGTTGTTTTAGCTCAAAGAAATGGCTTATTGCCAGTGTATCTGTCAACAGACTGTTTTCTATATAATAAGTAGCTTTAATAAAAATACAAAACCATTTCAGATTCTTTTGGAAACTAGATTCCACAAAATTACAAGGTATTATTATTTCTGAGTATTTTAGTAACTCTGTCATCAACCAAAGGCCTTACCTCACTTTTGTCCAAGCAAATGCACTGTTGACACCATGGTATACATTGTATGTACAAGAACTGACTCCATGCTGATGCCAAGAGCTCTTCCATTCAGAGCTATAATTATGATGCCTGGAGAAATCATAAAATCTTATTTCATGTATTAGCTTGAGTCCAACGAGATGATTCATTTGTGCTGCATATTAAACTCGACAACTTGAACTCACTTCTTGACCTCACTCTTTGACATGGGAAGTATAAAACACAACTTGATACTGCTTTTGATTCAATCTCAGTAGTCACTGAAATGACTTTATTTGCCACAGTATGAAATTCGCACTTAATTACTGCTTTAGAATGAGCCAAGTAAGAAATATTATCAAGTCTACAGTAAAACCTGATGCCCACAAACATGATGAATGCACAACAAATTCCATTATTTTCTACAAAACATGCACTGGTGATAATAACAATGGAAGTTTTTAATGCTTTATATTCTGACTAATTTTAGTCAACTTGTCCTGCTAGTTCTTTCTCTGCTTACAAGTATTTCGCCAGCCTTACTTGTAGTATATTTTAGTGATTCCACTGCAGCTTATATTGAGTTAGTTTCTGTCTAGCTGTTTGAAAATATTCTCATGTATGATTGTTCCACAAAGAAATGAGTAATAATGCCTTACTTTTCAGTCATTTCAAACTCTGTTCTTCAAAAATGAAAAAGACTAAGTAATAGTATGTAACTTTATTAATAATCTTTATATATTAGGAATAGAGTGCCTAGACTGCCCTCAGACTCACTAGCAGTCCAAACTGTCTTTGAATTGATGATCCTTCTACCTCAGCCTTCTGAATACTGACATAGCAGACCTGAGCTACTTGCTTGGCTTTAAAATAATCTATTTTTAGTTACTTATTGATGTCTTCAACTCTGTGTAACATTTATTAATGTTTAAGTGGCCAATTTATTAAGTGGCCAATAATGTTATAATAAGTTATATAGTCTGAATACATGTCTTCCACTATTTCAGACAAATACAACTTAATTAATTCACTATCCACACATGACTTCCTTTATTTAGCTGGTAAACGAATGAATCACTCAGAAAATGACTTTGATTTAAGGCTTATTTTCTTCTTTTAAAATTGTGGACAAATGAGAAGATATTTCATTTCAATTTTTTAATGAATATTTTAATGAATATTAAATAGGATATTTAGAATATTAAGTAGGAATGGTATGATAAGGTTTCATTCTGGTGAAGTTTAAATATTTTGTATTTTTTCATCCTATATAGTGTTATGGCATGCAAAAGAAAATGCTGTGGAATCTGGTTAGAATTCAGAATGCCTCATGTCCATTCAAGACTTAAAACAATGGCACTCAAAGCCCACTCTTCTTCCCTTTCTTACTGTTTTGAGATGGTAGGACACACAATGGCAATTTTTAATTTTTTTTATTTTTCTAGTTTTGCAAACATAATGCTTGGTTGTCCCTGCACCCCTACTTCCCTTCCCTACATCCCTCTTCCTCTCCCACCCTTCCTTCCCTTCACCAATCCACTCCTCTCCTTCCCACCCTCCTGTCTGTCTGCTTGTGTGGATTTCAGGGTTCTCTTCAGATTGTCCACATTAGTATGGGCTCGGGCCTCTGTTGCAGATTATGTGGCCCTTCCTTGGGTAGATCCACTGAAAGAGGCACTCTCCTTAACCTGTCTTGCAGCATTGACCTCTAAGGTTCCACTTTCATTTAATTATTTCCCTTGAGTTCCTTGCTAGTCTATGGGGAAATGTCGATGTCAGTCATACTGCAGGTCTGATGAAAATAAGTCTCATTACATTAAGTTCCTAGATGCAGCCTTTGAGTGGAATGCACCCCTTGAGTGGATGTAGGGAAGGGTAAGTAGGGGTGCATCTTGAGTGGAATGTCTTGACTGGCCTTGCACTTCACCACCTTTAGGCTCTTACAATCTTACTGCCCCCTCTTCCACAAGATTCCCTGAGCCTTAGAATGGGAAGAGATTTGATTGGCCTGATTTCAGCTGAATGTTTTAGGGTCATCTGTTGGTGTTGTCTATTTCATTGTTCTTCCATTGCACTAGGCTGTCTTGTTTGGGTGTTGAGATCTTTTCTAAAGATAAAATGAGAGATGTTTAGATGGGGATTTACTATTGGGTGTTTGTGGTTAGTATTGAGTCATCTAATCCTGACTACTGTCAGTTTTCTCCCTGTCCACTGTTGTTTAGATCAGTTTATTTTGCTGGACTCATGTTCTCTGTCATCGAGAGGGGGAGGGGTTAGGGGCTAATAACCAGGTGGTTTGTCACTTGGAGACTAATGTCACTCCCTACTGGGTCCTATTCCTATTCTTCCCTCCCCTCAAAGACTTTTCTTTTTTTATAACATTTCTTATTATTATTTCTGCTCATACAAACTTAATAGGTACACTAGTTCCCTCCCTCCTTTCTCCTCCCCCGGAACCCCTTGCTCCCCCTCCCCTCACCCCTCCCTCCCCATCCCCCAGTGCCTCCCTCCCCAATCCCAGGAGAGTCCTTTAATGTGCATGCCAGATTCTCCTCTGGGCCCTCCTCTCCAATGGAAGAATTTTCTTACTAGAAAGTGTTTTTTAACTGTTTACCCTTGTTCTTTCATTTCTGCTCTTTTGGAGTGTCTTTCCACTCCAAAACGTATGATGTCTGTCTTTCTGTGTCTGGGATATTTAACTCAGTATGACTTCTTCCAGTCCCATTCATTTGCTGGCAAATTTCATTAATTTATATTTCCTAACAGCTGAATAGCATTTCCACAGTGGTAATTTTTAAAACTAGGATTATGTGTCACAGTAGATTGATCCAAGTGATACTCAACAGTACTTTCGAATTATAATGACATCAATGAAATATGAAACACGTTGAGTGTGGATGGGAAGTGGTGGGAGTGGCATACATAGTTTCCTTATCAACTCCTCAGCTCCATCCTATGCCCTACGGCAGACATAAATGACGAGCAAACAAGAGGACCAACTCTGCCCCTCTCTTTGGATACTGAAATATGAATTGCTCACAACTTTTACATGATGCAGCATATTATTCTTCCCTCTGTTTTCCTAATCATTTAAAAATAGAAAACCTTTTCTAATGAGCTATATGATAATATGTAGATGATTAGATTTGGCTTTCTAGCCCTTGATTTTTTTTCTTTATTTTTTTTTGGCGATTTCTTTTTTTTAACATTTTTTATTATTATTTCCGCTCATACAAACTTAATAGGTACACCGGTTCCCTCCCTCCCTCCTCCTCCCCCTGAACCCCCTGCTCCCCCTGCCCTTACCCCTCCCTCCCTATCCCCCAGTGCCTCCGGCCCCAATTCCCAGAGAGTCCTTTAATATGCATCCCTGACTGTCCTCTGGGCCCTGCTCTCCGATGACATACAAGGACCCAAGTGGCATTTCCCTGAACCCTTTCCCGTGGTCCTCTTAAGCAAAGGAACACTACTGTGGCTGCCAATCCCTTGCCTCCAAGGATCTTGGTGCCTTTAGCAGATGCTAGACTTTGTGAGGTCAATAGTGTGTTGGATATTGCGCTGGGCATGCAATGTCCAATTATGATTGCTTCGGCCCTAACTTGTGTGGAATATCTTGCAAATCATTGCTCCTCCCATCCTTTTGCTCTTACACTCTTACCACCCCCTCTTCCGCAAATTTCCCTGAGCTTCAGGATGGGGAGAGATTAGTCTGGCCTAGTTCTAGGTGGTTAGATTGTGGTTTGTTGATTTTCTTTTGCAGTTTTGCTGCTCCTGCAATGCCCTTCACTCCATCCTGCTGGGCACTGTATGTCGCCCCCTGGCCAGAGACAAAAAGCTGTTGAACTGGAGTCTTATTATAAGAGCACATTCAAGAGTAGATGTAATAAAAGTAGGAAACCTCAGTGAGGGAGGGGTCAATCACCCATTTGCAAAATGGTTACTTTTTATATGCCAGACTATATGCCCTCCTCTTCTGGTGAGATCATACCCACTTAGTTGTAAATGATCAGGAACGAACGTCTGTGAACTTAACCAGGTGTCACATTACTTACTTGCAGTCCTTGATGGAGGCCTCTATTTTCTCTACTGTAACATGGTCACTTTTCTCCTTGTTTCTGGTGTGGCCCTCCAACCCCATCCCTCCTTTCCATAATCCTTGCAATTACTGTAGGTAATACATAGATTTACTTATGAGTGTCTCAAGGTGGGATGGGTGGGTTTGGTACTAGGAACCACCTATTAGGGAGTACATACAGCACTTAATTTTCTGGGTTTGGGATACTTCACTTAATATAATTGTTTCTAATGACATCCATTTCCCGGCAAATTCCAGTAATTCATCATTTTTGATGGCTGAGTAGTACTCCATTGTATAGATGTACCACCTTTTCCTTATCCATTCATCAACTGTTGGACATTTGGGTTGATTCCATGACTTTGCTATTGTAAACAGTGCTGCTATGAACATGGTCGTGCTTGTGCTATCGAGGCAAACCTCTGCTGTTGTATGGGGGGTTATTCCCAAAAGTGGAATCGCAGGTTCATATGGCATTTCAATCTTTAATTTCTTTAAGAATCTCCAGACGGCTCGCCAGAGTGGCTGTATGAGCCTGCATTCCCATCAGCAATGTAGGAGAGTTCCCCTCTCTCCACATCCTCTCCAGCATTTGTTGTTGTTTGTATTGTGGATTTTTGCCATCCTGACCGGGGTGAGATGATATCTCAGGGAAGTTTTGATTTGCATTTCCTTGATGGCTAAGGAAGTGGAGCATTTTTTAAGATATTTGTTAGACATTTTAATTTCATCCCTGGTAAAATTTCTTTTAAGTTCCAGGGCCCATTTTTTAATTGGGCCATTAGTTTCCTTGGTATTTAGTTTTCTAAGTTCTTTGTGCACTCTGGACAGTAGAGCTCTACCAGATATGTGGTTAGTGAAGATTTTCTCCCATTCTGTGGGTTGCCTTTGAGCTCCTGTTACAATCTCTTTATCTGAACAGAAGCTCTTTAATTTCACAAGATCCCAACTGTTGAGAGTTGGTAGCAGTGACTGTGCCATTGGATGTCTGTTTAGGAAATGTTGGCCTAGCCCAATCAGCTCGAGGGAGTTCCCTATCCTTTCAACTATGGTTTTTATAGTCTCTGGACTGATATCAAGGTCCTTGATCCATCTGGAATTAAGTCTTGTACATGGTGACAAGTATGGGTCCAGCTTTAATCTTCTGCATGTGGAGATCCAGTTTTGACAGCACCATTTGTTGAAGATGCTGTTCTTTTTCCATTGGATTCTTTGGGCCCCTTTGTCAAAGACCAAATGGCTGTAATTTTGTGGGCTTATATCTGGGTCTTCAATCCTTATCCATTGATCTGTGTGTCTATTTTGGAGCCAGTACCAGGCTGTTTTTACAACTATGGATTTGTAGTATAGACTAAAGTTTGGTATGGTGATACCTCCAGCTGTGTTTTTGTTACTCAAGATTATCTTTGCTATCCTGGGTCTTTTGTGCCTCCATATGAATTTTGAGATTGTTTGGTCAACTTCTTTAAAGAATTGCTTTGGGATTTTAATTGGTATAGCATTGAGTTTGTATATTGCCTTTGGTACGATGGTCATTTTTACAATGTTGATTCTGCCAATCCAGGAACATGGGAGGTCTTTCCACTTTCTGGTGTCTTCTGCTATTTCTTTCTTTAGGGTTTTAAAGTTTTCATTGTAAAGATCTTTTACCTCCTTGGTTAGGTTTATACAAAGGTATTTCATTTTTTTAGGGGCTATAGTTATATATAGGGATTGTTTCTCTCAAGGCTTTTTCACTTCTTTCATTCTGGGCATATAGGAAGGCCACTGATTTTTGCACATTTATTTTGTATCCTGCCACCCTGCTGAACTTCTCAATTAGTTCCAGGAGCTTCCTGGTGGAGTTTTTGGGATCACTCAGGTATAAGATCATGTCATCTGCAAATAGGGATAGTTTGACTTCTTCCTTGCCGATTTGAATCCCTCTTATGTCCTTTCTTGTCTTATGGCTTCGGCTAAGACTTCAAGTACAATATTGAATAGAAGTGGTGAGAGTGGACAGCCTTGTCTAGTTCCTGATCGAAGTGAGAATGCTTCCAATTGTTCCCCATTGAGCATAATCCTTGCTGTGGGCTTGTTGTATACAGCTTTTATTATATTGATAAAGGTTCCTTCCATTCCTATTGTCTCTAGCATTCTGATCATAAAAGGCTGTTGGATCTTGTCAAAAGCTTTTTCTGCATCTATCGTGAGTATCATGTGGTCTTGGACTTTGGACTGGTTTACATGATGAATTACATTTATTGATTTGCGTATGTTGTACCAACCTTGTGTGCTGGGGATGAAGCCTACTTGGTCCCCGTGAATGATCTTTTTAATATGTTTTTGAATCCGATTTGCTAAGACTTTGTTGAGAATCTTTGCGTCTGTGTTCATCAGAGAGATCGGCCTATAGTTTTCTTTTTTAAGTGAATCTTTATTAGGTTTTGGGATTAAAACAATATTAGCTTCATAGAAGGAATTTGGTAGTGTTCCTTCCTTTGCTATTTGATGGAACAGTTTAAGGAGTATTGGTGTTATTAACTCCTTAAATGTCTGGTAGAACTCTGTGCTGAATCCATCTGATCCAGGACATTTTTTGGTGGGAAGATTCGAGATTACTTCCTCAATTTCCTTATATATTATAGGACTATTTAAATAATTCACAACTTCCTGATTCAATTTAGGTAAGTTGTGTTTACTTAGAAATTCATCCATCTCTTTTGTGTTGTCAAACTTCACAGAGTATAAGTTTTTGAAATATGATGTTATAAGTCTCTGGATTTCTTGGGTATCAGTAGTGATTACTCCATGTTCATTTCTAATTTTGTTAATTTGGGTTTTCTCTCTCTTGCTTTTGGTTAGTTTAGCTAGGGGTGTATCAAACTTATTGATTTTTTCAAAGAACCAGCTTTTTGACTGGTTGATTTTTTCTATTGTTTTCTTAATCTCGATTTCAGATATTTCTCCCCTTATTTTGCTAATCTCCTCCCTTCTACTACTTTTGAGATCAGATTGCTCTAATTTCTCTAAAGCTTTAAGCTGCATTGTTAAGTTGTTTATTTCTGATGTTTCCATTTTTTTGATGTAGGCATTAAGAGCTATGAACTTACCTCTTAGAACAGCTTTCATTGTGTCCCAGAGATTTTGGTAAGTTGTATTTTCATTATCATTCGCTTTCAGGAAATCTTTAATTTCCTTTTTAATTTCTTCCTGAATCCAGTTCTCATTCAGCATCATATTGTTAAGTTTTCAGGAGTTAGTGTATTTTCTCTTGTTTGTTATGTTGTGGATGTCCAGCTTTAGGCCGTGGTGGTCTGGTAGGGCACAGGTTAGAATTTCAACTTTTTTGTATATGTGTAGATTCGTTTTGTGGCCCAATATGTGATCTATTTTGGAGAAAGTTCTGTGTGCTGCTGAAAAAAATGTGTATTCTTTGGTGTGTGGGTGAAAAGTCGATAGAGATCTGTAAGGTCCATTTCTTTAAGGGTTTGATTAAGGTCCAAAGTGTCTCTGTTAAGCTTTTGACCTGTTGATCTATCCCATGTTGAGAGGGCGGTGTTGAAGTCCCCAAGAATTATCGTTTGGGGGTTGATTTCTTGCTTTAGACGCTGTAGGGTTTTCTTAATGAATGTGCAGGGGCCCGTATTGGGTGCATATATGTTCAGTATAAGTCTTCCTTACCTGTGACTAAAATGTAATATCCATCCGTGTCTCTTATAATTTTGGTTTGAAGTCCACTTTGTCTGATATCATAATGGCTACCTTTGCCTGTTTTCTACTTCTGTTAGCTTGTAGAATTGTTGACCAGCCATTTTATTTTTAGGGCATGCCTATCTTTTGTGGTGAGATGGGTTTCCTGCAAGCAGCAGATTGATGGATTGTGATTTTTTAATCCAAATTTGTAATCTGTGTCTCTTGATCGGTGAGTTAATTCCATTAACATTTAGTGTTATAATGGAGAAACTATTGTTAATTCCAGACATTTATTATGTTTAGTGGTTTTTATAAGTATATTGCTTCACTGTTAATAGTGTTATACTTGCCTTCTGTTCTCCTGGATATGCCTGTTTTTTTCTTCAAGCTTGAGTATCATTTCTAGCATTTTTTGAAGGCCTGGTTCAGTGGACATGTATCCCTTCAAATTGTCTTTGTGCTGGAAGATTTTTCTTTCTCCCTCGATCATGACGGATAGTTTTGCAGGGTAAATCAGCCTGGGTTGACATTTTTGCTCATTCAATACTTGAAGTATGTCTCTCCAAGCTCTTCTTGCTTTTACTGTTTCGACTGAGAAGTCATTTGTTATTTTAATAGGTTTACCTTTAAAAGTGATTTGTTTTTTCTCCCTTGAAGCTCTCAGCACCAGTTCTTTATCTTGAATGTTGAGTGTTTTAACTATTATTTGCCGCGGCGTGCTTCTATTTTGGTCGTATCTGTTTGGGGTGCGAAATGCCTCTTGTATATGGATGGGCCTCTCTTTTTTTAGATGAGGAAAGTTTTCCTTGATGATCGTTTGAAAAATTTCCTCAGGGGTGGTATTTTGAGATTCTTGCTCTGGTATTCCATGAATACACATGTTAGGCTTCTTCAGGGTGTCCCATATCTCTTGGATATTTCTCTCAAGTATCTTTTTGGCTTTAACAACCTCTTCCATTGAGCTGGTTAATACTCCCACTTTATCTTCAAGGTCTGAAATTCTGTTTTCCGCTTCGTTAGTTCTGTTGATAAGACTCTCTGTGGAGTTCTGGGTTGAAGATAACTTGTCTTTAGCTCAGTTTTAAACTCTGCTTGAGTCTGTTTTAACTGCTCTATGCCAGTTTTTGTTTCTTACACTGTTTTTCTCAACTCCTCCATGTGTCTGTTGTGTTCCTCTTCAAAGCAATTGATTCGATTATTTAATTCCTCCCAGATTTCCTCTTTCATAGTATTGAACATGGTAATGATCATATTTTGAAAGTCGTTATCATGGGTCAGGCTTTCATGGCCATTTTCTGTGGGTTTGTTCTGGTTAGAGTCTAACATTATGGGATTAATTCCTTCAGTGGGAGATTTGTTTACTTGAGTGTTGTTTCTCATGTATTTGCACTTTGACTTTGGCATTGTCGTTTTAACTCTTAAGATCTTCTTTCAATTTCTGTGCGTTTTTCACTAAACTGAATTATTTGGCCTGGGGTTCTGGGGGTGGGCGGAGACCGAGCTTACCTAGGTCAAGGTGAGGCCCGGCTGGATCACGAGCTGCCTCCCGGGCGGCGGAGTGGGGGAAGGGAGCTGATTTTTTTTCTATGAGGATTAGGTAGAGTTTATTAGAGGAGAAAAAGGGAGGAACTTATGAATTCCGGACACGGAGTATGATGAGGGGTAGGCACCCTGGAGAATTCATGGACTCCAAGCATAGAATCTATCAGCTGGAATTTGTTGACTCCACATGTGGAGTACCACAATGGGCAAGCACCAAAGATGGCTGCTCAGGTCAGGACTATTTATGCCTTTAGAGAAGCCTGGGAAAAATTAGCCCTAGATTTTTTTAACCCATGCAATAAAGAAAGCCACAAAAGGCTTCAAGTGATATTTCATAAGAGAGCTCCAACATAGTGTGCCTTGATTCATGTATCCCACCCACAGCTAGGTAACAAACATATCATTTGCTCTCAAGAGATTCTGACCATTTTTATTTTCTGTAATTACCAATGCTTGGTTCCAATCTCTTGCTTTGTTATTTTCTACTTTATTCATTCTTTGCACAATTTCCTTATTTTCTGTCTCTTTTTGGGTAAAATTTTGTCTTATTATTTTATCTATTTTTCTAGTAGTTGTAACTGTTTAATTATTTTAGTGGTAATATGAAGGTGTATAGGAAATATCACTTGTTACCATATGTGTCAGCTCATAGTAAGAGACTTACACCAGCCTACCTGAAGCTTTCCTCTCAATCTCTTACTGTTCCTGTCATACAATTCTTGTCTACATATGAAGTAAAGTCAGTACATAATCAGCCAGATATTGTGGCTTACACCTGTCATCCCAGCATTTGGGAGGCAGAAACAAACAGATCACAACTGGCTTGAAGATATGCAGTTCTACATAGTAAGTTCTGAAATGGATAGGGCTAGGTAGCAAGACCCTGTCTCAAAATCAAGCCAACAAATAAAAGAACCATTACACTATTATCTTTAACAGCCAATTTGTCCCAAAGATATTCAAATTTAGAGAAATTTAAATGTCTTGTATGTGTACTTATGTAATTAACACTTCTGGTCTTTGCACCAGTATTCCACATACATACTTCTGTTTGTGAAATTTCCTTCAGTTTCCAGGTCTTCTTCCACACTTTTTGCATTGCAAATTGGAAGATAATTGATTATTTTTACTTCCATGTACAAAGTCTTTATTTAGCTTTGTGTGGTCTGTGTGTGTGCATGCACGTGTGCGTGCATCCATGTGTGCAGTGCATGCATGTGTGTGTGTATGTAGTATGCTATTAGTTTGTGTGCATGTAGAAGACAGAGGTCAATTTTAAATGTCTTGTTCTAACACTTTCCACTTTGGGTTTTGAGGCAGGGTTTCCTACTATACTGGGTACATACTCGTTTAGCCAGATTAACTGACCATGACCCCCAGAGATTCTCTTGTCTCCACTTCTTCGGCGCTTGTGTTATGTTCATACCAAGTCGCTGCTTAGGGTCCTACTCAGGTCCTCATGCTTACACACAGGCACCTTATCAACCAGCCATCTCCCTAGACCCCATCCTCATTTTTGAAATGTATTTTCACTAACTATAGAATTTGAGGGGCTGGAGAGGTGGCTCAGGGGTTAAGCCTCTGCCTTGCAGGCTGAAGGTCCTGAGTTCGGATCCTAGACCCCATGTATGGATGCCAGGCGGAAGCGGAGGCGGCCTACTTTTCCGGTCCTGGTAGGGCGGAGCCTGTGAATCCCGGGGCAGAAAGAGGTGGAGGCGTCCATGGTGGTTCCCGAATTCGTCCGTGGTTCTACACACCCACACATACATACACACATGCGCACACACATACATACATACACGCACACACTCACACATGCACAATTGAATAAAAAAAATTTAAAAAAAAAGAATCTGAAGTCAACCATTTTTAATTCAGTCGATTCAGGATGTAGCCATACATTCTTCTTCCTTGCATCTTTTTCAGTGAGGAATATGTCATCATCCACATCTTATTATAATTCTGTGTACATAATGTTCGTTGCTTGCTTTTTTTCCATTAGATTGCCTTTAAGATTTTGTCTGCCACTGGCTTTGAAATTGTGATGGACTTTCATATGGTTTCTTCCTTATGTCTTGTGCTTGAAGTTCGCTGATAACCTCAGATACATGGGCTTTTAACTGTATTAGTCATTATTTAACAGTTTTCTTCTGTCATCCTAGCCACTTTCCAACCACACACTTATTCAGTTGCTCAAGAGCCCACCTACTCACAAATGCTTCATTAATTCTTTTATTCTACACTTGCTTTGAGTAACTTCCACTGTGAAACTTCAAAACCAATGATCTTTTCTCTTTCAATATCTAGTCTTGTGGTTTTTCATATCAGGCACTGCATGATTAATTTCTAGGCTTTTGCAGTTGTTTTTGTTTCAGGATTGTCTTCTGAGACGTATCTTACCATGAAACCTAGGTAATCCAAATTTGCTATCCTCCTGCTTCCTTCTCTCACAGGCTGGAATTATAAGATGTTTGTCCTCATACCTGACTTATTTCTAAAATTCCTATTTGCATCTTTTTTATATATTCCTTATCCCTTTGATTTTTCTTAATACATGGCATACATTGATAGCTTCTAATTGATGAGTAAAACTTGCATATATTTATGGTAAACACACTTATGTATATTATAGTAAAGTGGATAAAGGAAGTTTTGTGGCATGTGCATTGCTTATAAACTTATTTTTATGATAACAACAGTTAAAACCCTCCTTTCAATAACTTCAAAAATATTCAGTATGCTCTTAACTATAGTTACTATGATGTATTTAATTCTTCAACGTAGTCCTGTATAGCTAAAATTTTGTGTTTTGATCAACATCTCAATATTCCCAATCTGCAGTCTCTGGTAGTCACCATGTCTTTTAAGACATGTTAGTGTGACATTTTTAGATTCTACATATCAGTGATTATAGTGCAACATTTCTAACATTTTGTCAATTTTGGGTTGTTTCACTTGATTCACTTTAATACTTATCATGGTCCTATTTCAGGGCTTTTAACATAACTGGTAATGTTTGACTAGCTGCGACACTTGAACTTAACAATTTTGGAGCCAAGAACTTTGTATTTATTTAAATATTTTTGAGTTTTATTCTGTTATGCAGTTAAAATTACCAGAAAAAGGTTTGCTCCATTCAAGTCTTGATTTTGTGATTTTTTTTTTGAGAAGAATTGGAGCTCACTTCTAAAACAAGACCTTTCCATACACTCTACCTAAGACCCTGTCAATCATAAAGTTTTCCAGTCATCACATGCATGCACTGGTACAGCTGAATGCTTAAAAGGGACCCTCTGCAGAGCTTCCAATTAATCTCTCTTCCTACCTTTCTCCTCTTTGACATTCTGTGCTGCACTGTCTGATGTGAACTCCTAGGTCAGCTCAGGAATTCTGCCCCCTCTGCTTCAATTCACCCTCCCTTCCATTTCCCCATGGTATGTTCCACACCTCTATATGTAATTTTTCTTGTCTGATATATTCCTTGATCAATTTTCAAAAGTTTATTGAAAATTTGTATAATCTGCCAGAGAAACAATTTGGTTGATATATCTATCAAGTATGTTAGAGTGTATAATCTTTAACATATAATTCCATTCAGGAATTTAATAGGAAATAAAAAGTAATTACAATGATTTTAAGAAACATGTTCTTTGTAGCCTTATTTTTGTTACTGAGAAATTAGAAGTATTTCGGTACAGTGGCACATACCTGTAAGTCTAGCTAATTGAAAGGCTAATGGAGAAGGACCATGAGTTTGAGGTCAGCATAACCTACATAGCAAATTCCAGACCAGCCTTAACTACAGAGCAAGACTCTGACTCAACAACAGTAATATTAAGGGCTGGAGAGATGGCTCAGGGGTTAAGACTCTGCCTCACAAGCAGAACTATCTACAGGGTACACACAGTGTTGTCTAAAACACACACACACACACACACACACACACACATACACTCACATTCACACACAGAATAATTTTTAAAAATTAAAAAATGATAATATAAATAGAGATAGTAATAAATTGGGAACAACTAAAATGTTTGTTAGGAAACCTGTGTTTATCTAAGAAAAAGCTTATAGTATAATATAAGGTGATAAAAGCAGAATATAAAACTGTGTGTATATGGAGTAATTCTAATCTGATATATTTAACTATCTAAAAGGAGGTCAATTTTAACATTATCCAAACTTTCTCAATAGTCATCTTCTCATGGTCAAAGCAAAATGTTATTTTAGGATGTTGATTACAGCTGTGCTTTTAGGTAAATAAGTAAGGGTTCTTTTTTATCTTCCAAACACCAAAGAACCTTAACATTTAATTGATTACCTCAGTATCAAATGTGTAATTTTTAGAACATTTTCTTGCCTATCCTTTTCTTTCTTGATCTTTATAGTTGTGCCTTATTTAGTAAAATCAATCTGTAAAGTACCCAGAAAAAAATGATAAAGGTTATAACTGAGGACACATTCAAATGAATATTATTAATTTTTCATCTATTCAGCACTATTGTGATGTAGTACCTATGAATACCGACTCTCCATCCATACAGCAGAATGGACTGGGCATTTGGGCCCTGGTACAATGAACTGGATAACCACATGTGGGCTAGACCAATGTGGGAAGCTGTCAGAGCAAGGCAGGGATGGCGTCCCTGCAGCAAGAGGTGGGCAGTGGAAATTGGAGGCTTGGCATATGCAGCCCTTGCATTTTGAGTATGTGTCTATTATCCAAGTGTGTAAAACTGGTATTAAATTTTTTTTATTTTCTTTATAATGCCCACAAAAGGTGACCACAACTTATTATTAGTGAGCAGAGAAAAATGTTTAACTACTTATTTAGCTTCTTTGTTATTGTTTTTTTTTTGTGGTTGTTGTTGTTGGACAGGAAGACTATGCTAGTTCCTCAAATATTAACTTTATTTTCAAGAGTTTTTAACTTAGGCTGAAGTAGAGTGTAAGTATGAGTTTACATATATGTGTACACAATATGTAGATATATCACTAACCAAGACAAAAGAGAACATATAATTTCAACTTCCAATACATTTAATCTGGAGTGCAAAATTTCACAGAACTATCTAAAGAAGGTTGTCAGAAGAATGTGAAAGTCTTCCTTCAAACAGGTCATATTTAATTTCAAATCATCTAAATTTTCTACTGTGTTTCTACAGTTTTCATTCAATGTCTATATGTCATTGAATGTGTGGATATTTCAATATTGGACATAAGGCAAAAGATGAAGAATGAAGAATGATTCTTTAATCCAAGCTTTTTATAATTTGTGTTTTGTAAAGGAAAAAAAAAAAACAACCTACTCTGTTTTACAGGATACTGTAATAGGAATTCTGGCAAATTTAAAGTTAACATTTTCCTCCCTAAAATATGTCTGACTACAGGCAGCGAGTTCAAGAATTGGTGTCATAATGCAAAATGTAACTAACATGGGACTGTCTATTATCATCGCCTTTATATATGGGTGGGAGATGACACTCTTGATTCTGAGTGTTACTCCAGTACTTGCTGTAACAGGAATGATTGAAACTGCAGCAGTGGCTGGATTTGCCAACAAGGATAAACAAGAACTCAAGCAAGCTGGAAAGGTAAAATGCAGAATCTCATGGGCATCTTAATATTTTAAGAGAAAATAATCAGATCTCCCATCTTTATGGCAAGCACATCTTCTCTTTAAAATATGCAGAGTGCTGTGTGTATGTTGATATGTAGGCAGTCCAGTGCATGATGGGTAGGACATATAGAAATATAGTATGTGTTTTGAAACACAGCTGTAGTCATATTGACTGTGTTAAAGTCTGCTTTCTATCAATAATAAATTTGTGATATAAGTAAGCTATGAAGATTTTTTTAACTTTAGTTTTCACCTCTGTAAAGTGGAAATAATAATAATGATAATATCCATTACAGATTTGTGTATCCCACAACATAGGATTTTGCATGCAAGGTACTTAAATAGTATTTGGAAGATATTAAGTATGTAGCAATTTAGTATGTAGCAATTAAGTATGTTACTTAGGAGAGTAATTATATATATATATATATATATATATATATATATATATATATATAGAGAGAGAGAGAGAGAGAGAGAGAGAGAGAGAGAGAGAGTATGTATCAGAGGGCACTGTGTGTCCCTGTGGAGGCCCAAGGGTGACTTCAGGAATCATCCTGGATTGCTTCTATGTCCTTTCTTGCTTTGCTCTGGGATTTCCCAGGCTCCACCTACCAGAGACAGAAGTGCAGGCTGCCTCCATTTCTGTCTGGCATTTTTACATGGGACCTGGAATCTGAACTCAGGACCTTTTACTTGTTTGAGAGACAGAGTTTTAACCCTTGAGCCATCTCTCCAACCCCTATTTGTCCATTTCTAACTCCTGTCCCCTAGCGGCTGGCCGTGGTGCACAACTTTCCCAGGCTACCTACTCTTGCACAAGTGTTTCCATGTTTTGGCTTTTGGGGCTTTGAGCATTTTAGGTTCTCTCTAGTTTTGAATGGTTTGAATCCCTGCCCCCCTTTTTTAATCATGACAACCTTTCAGAAGTTGTCCAATACAAGCACTAGCTAGATCTGCTCTGAGCCATGCCTTAGGCCAGGTCTTTGGCCTTTCTTAGAACATGACCTCAAAGTTCATGAACATGTTGATAAGCATCTTATGACAGTGAACATGACTTTAAAATCACTTGATCACAGCTGGCACAGCATAAGCTTCAGTAATGTCCATGAGTTGGAAACTAAGCACTTAACTCAGTGTAATCTGACAGTACCTGACTCTTGGGCCTTTCCACCTTCCTGGAAGGAGATAATGACCCTTGGACCATCTGCTAGTGCTGAATAAACTGAATTATTTAGATTAGTAAATATTTACCTTGGAGAATGAACAGTTGCTTAGCTCTCCCTTTGTTATCTAAAAAGTAACATTTGTAGTTTCTAAATTAATGAGACATTGCTTAGATTTCATTCATCTCATCTTCTGTGCTATAAATTTTAGTTATAAATTTGCTCTTTGACTTTTATTTTTCATTTTTTGTGTCATGAGATTAACCTGAGATTACACAATCAGTATCTCCCACCAAATGGACAATCTGGGCCTTTTCTCTATGAAATTTAGCAAGTCGATTTATCACAAGCCAACTCAGAATGTGGACCGATAAAATATACTGGTCCTCTTTTAGTTGTATATGTACATTTGGATACTTAAATGTTTGACTTTTTCAGGCTTAAAATGGCTGTGGTATTTTCCAGGTTTCTATCATGATAATTGAAAATAATCACAATGATTTTCTTAATGTTACTCATTTCTTTTTCTAAAGCAAGACTTCAGCATTTGTACCCATTTTCCTTGCTTACAAACTACGCTTGTTCCAAATGAAGGATTCTGGCCCAGTGAGACAGCTCAGAAGGTGCTTGCCATACAAGCTTACAAATTTGATTCCCAGAACTTGTGCAAACATGGAAGGAGAACCAATCTCACACAGTTATCCTCTGACCCTGCTGTGGTGTGTACATGCTTATGCTCCACATCACACACATACACACACACACACACACACACACACACACACACACACACAGATCAATAATTGTAAAATTTTTTAAATAAAAGACCCCTTGAGTTTATTTTGAATTTGAGAATTTAAAGTAGCTGGACATCAAAACTGAGAACATAAAACAGATATCCTAACCACAATCCAGAAATCTCACCCTCTCTTGCAGCCCAAATTGTCCTACCGTTGTTACTGTGTGTCTGCCTGGATGCCCTGTACTGTAGTTAGGGTGCCAATCTGAAAGAAGGTATAAAAATGAAAAGTTTTTCCTTCAAGCCAAGCTGCATCCACAGCTCCAAAACTTTAAGCTAAAAGTTTCCTCTATTTTTAATCCCGTGAAATTATATATTCATTTTGAAAACTTTATAAACATATAGAAACATCAGTCATGTTTGAATTAGATACATTTTTTTAAAGTTTGCAGGCATCAAAATAATGGCTATCTTTGTGCTATACAGAATTCTACAGCCACATTTCATGATTCTTTGTTAGAATATGCCAGAGTCCTGTTTGGCTGTAATTTGCAATTCTGTGATAGAATAAAATAATTACATGTTTGAGTCTGTCTTCCAGCTTCTATATGAATTGTTTCATAATTTATAAGAAGTCCTTTGCCTGTGAATATAATACTCAGTGATGTTTGAGCTTCCTACCTGTGGAACCAATTTAAACTGAAGTTCACCAAGGACTGAAGGGGCCAAACTTGGTGTACTAAATCTTTTCAGAACTTTTCTTCACTGAATCTTCACTTTATTGTGGAGGAGGAAGGTTTTAAAAAAGGAAAATATAAATACTTCTCGGGAAAACTTACTGACTCAATGTACTTACTAGGTTCCCGGTGTAAGTGACTAGAATTCATTAAGGAAAAGCCTAAACATCGCTAATTTTATTTGCATAATTTATTGTCTCTTTTATAAGATAGCAACAGAAGCTGTGGAGAACATCCGTACCATAGTATCACTCACAAGAGAGAAAGCCTTTGAGCAAATGTACGATGAGAAGCTGCAGATCCAACACAGGTGACTATGATTCATGAGGATGCCACTGGTTCTCCATGATTCTAGAAAGGCAATGCTATGGGATGGCTCTGGAGTCTTTCCTAGGAATGGCCTGTCATTATTTCTCATGTGATTTCCTCAAGAGTAATGGAGGGGAATCAAGAACAAGCACGAAAATGTTTTAGGTCTCTCCACATTACCAGTCCATGTCTCTTCATAAGGATATTCCATTTTCCTGAAAGAAGACAGAGGAACAAGCCAGAGGAAACCCTGGGGCCCAAAGAAGCACAGACAGGAGGGTGTGAGGGAGTAGATAGATTGATGAAGGGAGGGAAGGGGTGAAGGGAAGGAGGGGGGAAGGAGGGAGGCAGGAATAAGTACTCAATATGCTTATAAAGCTAAGAAAAATTTAAAATTATTATATATAAAAAAGGAAACAGAGGAAATACCATATCTAAAAAAGAAGGGCAAGGCATTTCATCTCTTTGTAGTAAATTCTAGATGGCTTACATATTGAAACAAATATATGTGCTATACATAAGCTCATTTAACCCACCCTCCTTATCACAGGGACTCCTAGTTTTCTTGGTGCTACTGTAGCAGAGAGATTGAATTGTAGTCTTTTACATTGATACTTGTCACTACTTGTTCTATTAAGACAAGGCTACGATAGAAATTAGAGAATTATCTCTAAATACTTCTTGGCCAAGTCTGTTATTCTTCTATCTACTATACTTTTGCCCAAGCACTTGAAAATAAAAGCCACTTTGTTACACTGAACTGTTTACAACTGCAGACAAAATCACCTTATCAGTCCTCTTCATAATAATCGCTTTCTCCTTAAGCCTTAGAACATCACACAGCCACTCAATTAGACCATTGTAAAGTCCTCTGTGTGCATCACTCTGAATTTATTTATTTATAACTCATGGCTCACCCCTTGGTAACTGTGCATTTCAGAAACAACTTGAAGAAAGCTCAGATCATGGGAAGCTGTTACGCATTCGGCCACGCCTTTGTGTATTTTGCCCATGCAGCAGGGTTCCGATTTGGGGCTTATTTGATTCAAGCTGGAAGGATGACGCCAGAGGGAATGTTCACGTAAGTTGTACAAATGCATACATGTTTCACGTGGGCTCTATGTTTGCATCTGGCTCACAGAGAATTGTCATTAGATCATATAGGCATGGAAGGCATTCTTGAGACGTTAAAATAGGCCATAGCTATGTGCGCATGTTTTATTTTGCCTTGCTTTTAGTTGGCAGTTGCGTATATTATAGTTACAGGTGATGATGGTTGGACATGTGTTTACATAATGTAATTTAAGTCAAGTCTATTTTTGGTGGTGTTTGATAGCTGTAAGAAATGCAGTATAACTGGTAAAATCCTGATGCTGATGTAATCCAAATAACCTAAGAAATATTTCCAAATGCATTTCTCACCACTTCAGTTTGCTAGAATACAAGAGTGCAGGAGGGAAATATGGTTTCCTGATGTGATCGTCTCAAATGTCCACTTAACATCCAGGAGGGGCACTCTGGACATACCTTTAAGGAATTATCTAGCTGAAGTAGGCCCCTGATAGGAGATGATCTTCACTGTGTAACTGATGTGAGTAGGCCCAACCCATAGTGGGCGGGACCATGCCCTGGGCGAGTGAATAAAGATGGAAAGAACCAGTTGCACACAGGCAGGCAAATGCCTGCTGCCCTTGCTGTGGATGTGCTGTGACCAGTTCTCTCGGCTCTTAATGCTGGTATCACTGTCCTGCCATGATGGAACTGTGACCTGAAAGAAGACGCAGGAAATAACATGTCTAAGATGAACAAACATGTTCAGTGTTTGTTGCAACAACTTATGAAGCCAACACACTAGGGATCCCATTCCTGGGTATTTGGAAAACTGCACATATGGAAATTGCTTTAGTAAGCAGAATTGCAAGTCACTGAACACACACACACACACACACACACACACACACATATTTCCCTTCATAATATTAACATTAGGAATTGATCATTGTTATCAATGAAGCTGCTGCTTCTCAAAGCATTGGTTGAAGCTTGTATTCTTGAATTTTTTTCACATAGATCTGAGTTGTCTTTACTCTATAGGATTGCCTAAATTTAACTTCAGCGATTGGAGTGGTATGTGTCAGCTCCCTAAGTCTCAAATGTCAGAGATGTTGCTATTTCTTTGCTTGGCATGGATAACAAAACATCTACAGTTCACCAATCCAGTTCCTAAATCTTACCTGACTTGGAGTAAAATTTGTCTGCTTATCTGGGAATAGCATCTCAAGGAGAGTCTTCTTATAAAATGGAATATCTGAATATAAAATGTCAACAGAAAGTGAGGGTCTCTGGTCTCCTTTATTCCCTGCCTTCTAAATGCAATGCTGTCCATGTGAACCTATAAAACACAATTATGGCATTCGGTCTCAGGCTTCGTTCTGATTACATAGACCAATTAGTCACATTAACAAGAAACCAAGTCTGCACTCTCATAAATTAACTTATGCAGCAGATAGGCCCTGTTAAATTCACCAGTTTTCCATTGGATCTAATGTAATGTGGGCATTCCCAATCATATGTTTATTGTATTCCAAGACTTGGAGTGGAAAATGCATACCCGAAATTCAGAACATGCTGTCCTGATGGTGCTCTGAAGGGTGCAGCTTTCTTTCAGTATACCTGCTCTGACGTGTTAAGAACGGGCCAACTAAACACAGTCACATAGGCATCTGCAATTTAACTCTCACTAAAGATATTCATCTCCTTCCATCAATTCCTGTCACTACACTGCCTTTCCTTTGTAATCACCTAAGAAAGAAGTATGATCCTTCCCCTTGCTGCCAGAGTCCCTAACCTCCCCAAACTGTCTCTTCATGCCATTGCTAAGACTCATTCTTAGGGTTATCTCTGCTCCACATCACCCACCCGGCAGCCACCCAGCCCTCTATTCTCCAGTCTCGTCCAACTTGACCTGTTGGTAGCATGTGATGATTCCTCCCTGGAACATCTTCTCTTCCAGGCTTCTCTGCACTTTTCTTGCTAGCCATAGGCCTCACTTCTCCCTCCTTTGCTGACTCCTAGCTTCTGTGAGGTGCAGTGCTATAGAGCTCGCAGACCTTTCCTCTTTTTGGTAAATTCATCCAATTTAAAGATTAAAAGCTACTTGTGTCTGCTAACTCCTTTCTGAATATTTCCAACTCTGACTCACAACATACGACCGTTCTGGATACCTCTGGCTGAATTTCTCATGATATTTTATGTGTTCAGGACTATGATCATTGTTTTCCTCCCAGAGGTTCTTTCCTTCAAGGTTTCTCAATTTTTTAGTCTTCTTAAATCTCTAACGTGCCATCCTCACTTCCACCAACCATCATCTATATTGGTGTTAAACCCAGAATTGAAGATTCACCCCCCTTTGCCCTCTTGTCCTGGCCTGATACCAGGACAACCTAGTCCTGATAGCTCTAATTGGAATTCTTGCCCTCTGCAGCCATACCATCTTCATCTACCCTGTGCCTGTCTGCATGGATCTGTCCGCCAGCCTCCCACTCACACACCTGTGTCCACTCGTGCTTCCCTGGGGTCCATACTCCACACGAAGACAGGCTGATCTTCGAAGCACAAATTTAATTGCATTCATTTCTTAAATCACTGTAATAACTTCCTGCTGAAAGTACAACAAAGTGGAATTCTTTACAATGACCTGAAAGTCCTTCAAGATGGGGGTTTCTACCTTGTTTTCTGACCTTGTAGGTGAACTGCCTGGAGTCCTCCATCTCGGAACACTCCATTCTCGGAACACTCCATCTCAGTATCTTTGCATATTCTCCTCCTTCTGCCTGAAATATCTATCTCCCCCCCATCCTCCAGTCTTTGCTTGGCTGCCCCTTTCTCACCATCAGGTTTCTAATGTGAAAACTTGGTCTCAGAGGGACTTTCTCTCATGACCCAAAGCAGCTTCCATTCTCCTTCTTCCCATTGCCATGTTTTATTTGATTACAGCACATGCTATTTTGTGAGCTTCTCTTCCTTGTTTCTTGAATGTCTAAGCTGAGGGTAGGTTTTAGCCCATCTTATTCATTGTTGCTTCCTAAAAACCAACAAGAGCTTTGCATGGCACTTAGTAGGCACACAATAAATATTTACTAAGCAAATAACTGAATTAAAAGTGTGGGGAGATGCCTGGTGGTTTAACTCAGTTAGAATACGTACCCACCATATGCAATGCCATAGGCTTAATCCCACACTGCAAATAATAATAATAAACTAGATGAAGGGCAGTCCTACAAATGTGTCTCCAGACTCGAACACCTTACTTTTGTTTTGCACGAGTTTTTAAAATTGTTTCCTCCTTTCTACTATCAATCATTATAACACCAATGGTCTTGGGTTCTGGTCTACACTCGTTTGTAGAAAACTAGGGTTGGGCAAGATTGTTCAGTGGCTAAAGATACCTGTGTGAAAACCTGGAAACCTGAGTTCCATCCCAAAGGCCACATCTTGGAAGAGGAGAACCAACTTCCAAACTTCCAAAGAGTTGTTCTCTGGCCTCCACACGAGGGACATGACCCTCATGCATCAGCTCCCCTCATCTCTCACTAAATTACATGAATAGTTAGGATTCTCTAGAGTCACGGAATTCACAGAATTAATATATATAAATATATATAAAATTTATTGAGTTGGCTTACAAATATGGCCAAGGTAGTCCAGCGATAGCTGCCAGTGGCCGAGGTAGTTCCAACAATGGCTGCCAATAGCTAGCTGCTCAGTTAGGTAGTCAAGTGGGTGATGGCTGAAGACTGGCGAACTCCTAGAGTCTTAGTCTAGTCGAAGGTCGAAGAAACCAGGTGGCCGGAAGGATGAACGATTCCTAGCACAGCTGCAAGAAAGCATCTGTTCTCTTTGGTGGCTCCTTTTTATATGACGCATTACTGGGAGGATCCTATGGGAGCTTTGGGGGTCCTGATAGGATCCTGATAGGATCAAGTGGTCTCAATTGGCCCTTTCCAATGGTGGTCTCAGTCCATCTTAGTTAATACCAGATGTGTCAAGTTGATACCCAGGCTTAACTATCACAGGGGCTGTCAGCAGGATCTGGCCAGTGTAAAGTTTCAGTAGCTTCATAGGTTAAGTTACATACTTAGGAACCTACCCCATGAAATAAGGGTCTAAGACCACCTTATGCCATCCACAACTGGGATAATGTTAGTGAAAGTAGATGCTTGGCCACCCTGGACAGAAGCCACTGGGTGTGCTGAAGTCTCCAAGACCTGTACAGTTTCAGAAGTAACCTGTAGCCACACCAGCTGGCGGCAATACACGCTGAAGCATGAGCCCTTGGAGACAAGTCCCCGCCTAGTGCCAGAACATTCTTAAAGTCCCGCCTGTAAGAACTGGCCTGGGAATAGCTGTGCTGCCCTCAGATGGGAACTGGGTAGTGGAGACAGTGCCTTGACCACCAAGGCTGGTTCTGAGCTGGGTCTCCCAAGCAAGGCAGGTCCAATGGACAGTTGGCAAGTCTAGAGGCTGTTTGTGAACTCTGGCCTGTGTAGGGAGCTTTCTTTCCCTCTGCCCTCCTTGGTCTCACGAGGCAGGCCTGACAATGGGCGCTCAGGCAAGCACGGGGCTGAGCCTTCATGCCCTGGTCCCCAGCAGGTGGAGTCCTGCTCCTCAGCTCTGCCACCAAGGTAGAGGGAGGTCTGGCAGAGAGCCACTGGCTCAGGGCCATTCCAACAACCCAGTCTGAGGTTGCTACCCTGATCCTGAGACACAGCCCACTCTGGTCTTCACTACGTCAGATCTGGCACTAGGTTTTGATGTTAAGACTGGACAAAACTCTCCCCTCTTCCCCAATTGTAGAAGCTACTCTCCTGACCAGGCCATGTTCCACTGAGAAAGGGGTTCTCACAGGACTTCAGCTCTCGTAAAGTTACTTTGGTGTAAACAGCGATTCAGCCTGGTGTTCCCCATCACTTTCAACAGCACTGACACCCAGCAGGAAGTAACCAAAAAGGAACCTCCCAAGACTTTGCCCATGTATCACATATAGCAATCCCTATACACTGCAACAACCTCGACCAACTCTTTACTAAGTATCTGGAGTGTGTTGTCTGCCTAATCCTCTGGATTGCCTTGCAGAATATTATGGGTGGGGAAGACTGGGAGGATAGTTAGTGTGCTCAAAGTAGTATAATCAACCAACAGTAAAGCACAAGAACGAGTTCATGTTTCCAGATGCCAGAAATTTTGTACATACTGCTCTTTCCATCAGTAATTCCATAGCCAAATTGTCATAGACATTTCTGCCAAAAAGAAATTAGTAGTTTTACTTAGTTTTCCAAACATTTGAATACCACAGCTGGGTTGAAACTTAACATAAATGGAGTGGGTAACATACTTAGTTTCTCTTATGGCCTTATCTGGGAGAGTGGAAAGTTCTTAGTATAAAATTTCCTTCCCCACTGTCCTTCTGTATTCTTGAATTTCACTCATTGAAAAGCATATCTAGGGATAGGGAGATGGTTCAGGGACTAAAGAACTTGCCTGTCAAGTGTGAAGACCAGAGTTCAGATCCCTAACTCTCACAAAAATGCCTAGTGGATATGGCCGGTCATCTGTAATTCTTGCTTCAGAAGGTGGAAATAGGGGATCATCAGGACGAGCTAGCTAGTGAGATTAGCCTTATAGCCAAGCCATGGCTTTGAGAGACTCTGACTCAAGGAATATAGTGGAAGAGCTTAAAAACCAACCTCAGGCCTCCACATGCATGCAAACGTGCATGTGCCGCACACACAAACACATGAAAATAAAAATAAAAAGAGTATCTAGGGACATACTCATTTGAGCTATCACAGCATGAATAAGACCATAATATAAAAGTAGTGATTAATGGAACTGGGCGTGTTGGATTCCCAGAACCATGAAAAAACAGGCATAATGAAGCATGTCTGTATCCCAGCACTTGGGACATGGAAGCAGGAGAATCAGACATATAAGATCAACCTCGATAACATAGTAAGTTTGTGACTAGCCTGGGTTGCATAAAACTCGGTCTACAAAAAACAAGTGATTATTATTTTGGCATTTTCCAGGGCCCAGAAGCAAGGAGGAATCAGAACTGTCTGAGCTATTATCCAGAGTGTAGAAGGAGTCATGTGCTGTTATGGTATAGACTGTGCATAAAATTGAATAGATGAGAATTGTCTTTACCACCAAAGCTGCAGCTGTGCTAACAGACAGTGTGTAACCACTACCATGAGTGTCTCTTTATGCCCCTGACCAAGAAGACTCTTTCTTCTGGAACCTTGGGCAAAAAAACATTTATTTCTTTATTTGCTTATTCATTTATTTATTTACTTTGTATGTATGTGGGGGGGGCTGTGTATTGGAAACATTGTGTGTACCTGTAGAGACCCAAGCATGACTTCAGGAGTCATCCTCTAGTGTTCTACATCCTTTTTTGTTTTCTCTGGGGTTTCCCAGACTCTATCTTCCAGGGCAGGAAGTACAGGCTACCGCCAATTCCACTTGACATTTTTACGTGGAATCTGAGATTCGAACTCAGTTTTGCGAGTTTGTGAGGCAGAGGCTTAACCCCTGAGTTATATCTCAAACCAAGATAGTTTCCTTTCCAATCAGAAAGCAGAAGAGATTTATAAAGAAAACCTCCTCCTAGAATTCTAGAGGATTTCTAAACTAATCTTTTTAGGTGAAAGTGTTTAGTGCCAATCTCTTGGGTAAAAGCTACTCATGTCATGAATGCTTACACCTCACATTAGCAAAGTTTGATTTGAGGATCTGATATAAGGACAGAAATCTTTTGTTGTATGTATCTATCTTGCATCCACATTTATATATGTGTATGTGTGTGCACACACACATGTCATGGCACAGATGTGGAAGTCAGATGACAACCTGCAGGACCCTGTTCACTCCTGACATGTGGGTTACAGGAATCCTGCTCTGGTCATCACGTTTGAAAGCAAGCGCCTTTACCCATTGAACCATATAGTATGTGTATTTCTGTTACATACCAGATTACTTCAAGGAGCAGCATCTAAGGATCATATCTAAAGGGGCATGATTGTAGGGACTAAGACCAATGCTGTGCTCCATGCCAGAATAAAACCCTATGTATTTCTTTTGGTCACTACCAGAAACTTTCCTGAATTATGTAAAGATTTTGGAGTTATATTTTAGTTTATTTTTAAAAGTTGCAATGTTTTATTTGCTGATAAAATATGAGATATATTTCAAGATTTATAGCTATAGGCATGAATAACATATACTTTTTAATATTATATTTTTATGAGAAAGAAGGAGGGAGGAAGGAAAAGAGAGAGAGAGAGAAAGAGAGAGGCAGAGAGAGCATATGAATGCCTTAATGTATGGGTGGAGGTCAAAAGACAACTTTCAAAGTCAGTTTTTTCCTTCCATCATGTGGCCTCTGGGAACTGAACTCAGATTGCCACATTTGAGAGCAGGATCCTTTTTGCCTGAACTAATGACTGGAGAAACCACCGGTGGCCAACATAGACTTTTGTAATTCCCCATGTCCCCACTTCTTTCCTTCTGTGTGTGAGTCACTTTCTTCTTTGCTATACACATTGTCAAGAAGCAAACAGCACAGGAGAGAATCAAAGCTCTATGGTACATTACAAGAATAATACAGACTGCAGCTTAAAAACTCCTGAGAAGCAGAGGCAGACAATCGTGTGTGTGTGTGTGTGTGTGTGTGTGTGTGTGTGTGTGTGTGAATCTAAGCATAGCTCTTAACACAAAATTATACTAAACTTTCACTATTAACTGTGGCTTTGAGGAGAAGGGTAACCTACGTAGGTTTTCAATGAATATTAATGTCAGTAGATACCTTGAAACAATGAGGGGCGATTGCTAGGCCTCTGCCGCCATCCCTGGGTGAGGGGACCAGCTGTTGCAATCAGACAAGGCGAGCAGGACTGGCTCCTCTGCTGGGCCCTGCCATGCCACTCACCCACTCCCGTGAGGCTCTTTCCATGGAATCATCTAGGAAAAAAAAAGGATATAAGCCAGCTAAATCAATGGGAGAAACTCAAGGAAATCTAAGGAGGGAAGTCAAGGCAGAGTTGATGTTCAGGACTGAGATGATCCCAAGACATGAATAGCACGTGGCCAGCTTTGCACCTCAAGGAGCAGCTGGGAGGCAAAGCAGTCAGCCAGGAGGCCCGCTCACCTCCCAACCCGTGTGATCCTGGGCCAATTGCTTAACATCCCTGAGCTGGAGTTTCCTAATTTGTTAAGAGGAAAGTTCCTGCCCTAATTATCTCCCAGGTGGTCAGATTGTATCGCCGTGTGTGAGCTCTCTCTCAAGATCCAAAGCAGCGAATGAATCCCAGTGCGACCCTCTTCCTTTCTGTGATGGAAAGTGGAAAGAACGGGACCCCTGGTCTGCATGGGGAAGGTGGGGAAGGTAGGGAAGGAAGAAGCACATGGGAATCACTGAATGAGTACTTCCGGAAGAAAACTCTGCTTTCCCACCAAAGAGTCAGTGGGTCTTTGGACACTATGACTTAACCTGCTTTACTAAGATATTTCTATGCTTGTGGGAAGGTTTATTTTCTGACAGGGAGTGTTCAATCACTAACTATCATTCTAAGAAAAGATATTACACGCAAAATGTTTATTTGTTGGGTGTTGTGCTAAGCACCACACATTATTGATGCATTTAATCTCACCATCCCCCTACAAGATATATAATAGCCTATTTACAATAAGGAGTCAAACACTCAAAGAAACACTAGGTCATTCAGCAGGTAAAGAGGCAGAGGAGTTTCCATGTGATCCCATCATTTGGCTTCAGATCCACTAAACTTCCCCTCAGGACAGATCACTAAAGGTCTACAAACTGGATTTGGAAGCAGGATTCTGAGGAGACATGTCCATTGTAAACAGTAGCCATATTTAGCTCAACTGTGCTGAAACTACAATGAAGCATTTCTTTATTTTTCTGAGTTGTTTCTCTCCAAAGAATCATTTTAAGATTCTAATTTAAAAAAAAAAGATTCTAATTTTAACTTAATAGTAATAGCAGGTGACAGAATTTCCACAGTGCTCAGACATACTTGAAAGGGTCAACAAACTGAAGAGTTAGTGCCAACATCACATTAGAGAGCTCATGTGACTGAGGAGGAAGAGGGTGAACTAGATGGGATGCCTGGCTGCTCCTTCCAGACTTCTTCCACACCCTTCTCCCTCACTCTGGTCAACAACAAAGGGTTTATTATAAATTCAGATAAATTTAGTGACAAATAAGCTGTAGGTAAGATATCTTCCTCATGGGCTGGAGAGGTGGCTCAGGGGTTAAGCCTCCGCCTTGCAGGCGAAAGGTCCTGAGTTCGGATCCCAGATCCCACTGTATAGACGCCAGGCGGAAGCGGGGAGCGGCCTGCGCTTCTGGTCCTGGTAGGGTGGAGCCTGTGAATCCCAGGGCGGAGGAGGTGGAGGCATCCATGGTGGTTCCAAATTCGTCCGTGGTTCTACACACACACAGACACACACGCGCATGCACACATACATACGTACACACGCACAATTGAATAAATAAAAAAAATTTTAAAAAGATATCTTCCTCATGGACTATATAAATGCACAAAAACTTTGGAAAATATGAATGAAAATGCCATAAGGAAGCCTGTCTGTGTGCCAATTAGAAGGAAACTAATTGAAAGAGAAAGTTGGACTAGGGATGTAGTTTAGCTGACTGAGTGCAGGCTAGCTCCATAGTGAATTTGCTTCAAGGCCACCTTAGACTGCAGGAGACCCTGTCACACAGAAAGAAAGGAGGTGTGAAGACAGAGGATCAGATATTCAAGGATATCTTCAGCTGTAAGGCAAGTTCACATTCCGTCTTGGATGCATGACATTCTGATGAAAGAAAGAAAGAAAAGAAGGAAGGAAGGAAGGAAGGAAGAAAGGAAGGAAGGAAGGAAGGAAGGAAGGAAGGAAGGAAGGAAGGAAGGAAGGAAGGAGAAAAGAGAGAGAAAGAGAAAAGAGAGAGAAAGAAAGGAAGGAAGAAAGAAAGAGATAAAGAGAGACAGGGAGAGAGTGAGGAAGGGAAGGAGGGAGGGAGAGAGGGAGGGAGGGAGGGAAAGAGGGAGGGAAAGAGGGAAGGAGTGAGGAAGGGAAGAAGGGAGGGAAAGAGAGAAGGAGTGAGGAAGAGAGGGAGGGAGGGACGGAGGAAGGGAAAGAGGGAGGGAGAAAGGGAAGGAGGGAAGGAGGGAGGGAAAAAAGTTATGGAAGTTAAGTTCAAAGTTTATTTGATTCATGATTTACATGTGTGTTCCAAGAGTTAGTTCAATATGAAAATCATTTCTGAACTGTGGTATTTTTCTTGACATCTTATTTACAGTCATCAGTGGCTAGATAAACAATTATAGATTAACACTGATTTAAAATATTTAAATATTTAAAATATTTCAGTGACTTTATAATATCTGTCAACAGAGCAAATTATTTTCATTGCAACACCCCTTACATCAGAAAAGTCACCCGAGACCAGCATAGTGTGAAAGTGGGTAGTACTCTTCTCTGGGATGTGTCTTATATGCAAATGTCTCTAGGAGTCTGAGCTGGTTTGAAGGGTCTGGTTTAACCCTGTTACAAAGGTCAGCTCTGGTTGCTGTACAGTGAACACCTGGTGAGTGGGAGAGACTTGCGGCTTAGCTCATGCTAGCTAGGTGGGTCAATTCAGGTCAGATGCTGTAACATATAAGTGTATGGGCCTTGGCTCACCTTTGTGCACAGCCCAAATGGGAGGAAAACACAATGTCCATGATTCAACCCCAAATAGACCCATGCACATTTTCAGGATCCTTAGTAGAACAGCCCCCCAATTCCTTCCCCATTGCCCCTTCACACAGTATGAAGACAAAGGCATAGATATAGCTGGTGTTCTCCCTTCTCTACCGAACATGCTCATCCCAAGGCTCAGTGGAAGGCCCTTCCATTCAAGAGGGACCTGGCAAGGGCACAGGTCTTGGAAATCTGTGCATATCTAATGCTTCAGATTCCATTAAGAATGGACATTTCAAGACAGATAGCTGTGGAAGTACCCCTTAAGTCACATGAAACTATTTCCTTGCCTGTTGACATTTGAGAAGCTCTATGCTATGGGATTAGGAGGATCCAGGTCACCAGATTCATTAACTTATTATCTTCCCACCTTACCCGTGGAATCTTAATTTTGGACCAGACTGAAATTGATGCAGTCTGATTTTCCTTAGCATGAAGAACCAATACAATGAGGTCTGTGATACATGCTCAGGAGATTGAGGTAGGAAGATCCTGAGTTCAAGACCAGCCTGGGAGACATAGTGATGTAAAGAGCAGCCTAGCTGCCGTGGCAAAACCTTACCTCAGAATGCAGACAAATGTCACTTAGTGAATCCTGTAAACTCAATGCCTACTGCTTATGAGAGCTGGCTGTCAAGTATTTTGAATGCATTTTGAACCATCAAAAAATCATTAAATATTGGTCCTACTCTGGTTTCTGTTCATATTACATAAATCTTTCATCTGATTAATTATATTATTAAATCACACTAACAACAGAGAACATTTGAGAACAATAATTTTAGTGACAGGCATCCTGCAAACTGATGGGTTTTTGTGTTGTATGGTGAACCAGCAAGATTCAGGATCTGAGGTATATACACTGAAGATAGTACAATATCCATCTTTCAGAGGTTCTGTTGAGGAGTGAAATTCACAGGAGTCCAGACACACTTGAGATCCAGCAAAGAAAGCAAGTAACTGGGCTCTGAGGCATCCTTTTCACTACCTAATGTTGTAACATCACCAGTGAAACCTCTCAATTGTAGCTGAATCATGCTTTCGGTTGTGCTTGGGATATATGAATTCCAGGACAGTATTTTTCTATCAGACATGAAACAAGGAGGTATCTAATGATGGTTGCATGCCACACGACTCTGTGAACATGTGTGTACCTTCAGACATCATTTGCCTGCTTACTATTTCATAACGAACAAGTGCTGAAACTGAGATCACAATCTGTAACCAACTCCGAGATCAAAGCTTTTCTTCCAGGCTTAGCTCAAGTGCATTTCAGAAACCTAAGGCAAGTGCAGTGCCCACGCTTGGTTCTCCAAAGAGTGCAGTGTGTAAGGCTGTACCTTTAATCACTGAGCTTCAGCTATCGCCATAGCTCCATTCTAACAAATACAGAAGAGGCTCATATCCCATCCATAATATCAGTTTAGTTCTCACAACTGGAGACTCCTTCTGAATGTCGGCACATTCTCTCTTGAATCTCCAAACAAGCAAGACTTTTACCCAGGAGGCTAGAGTTTTACATGCATGGGTTGCCGTCTTTGATCTTTGTCTCTAAGTGCAAGAGGGTATATTAAGATTACTGAGCCTCACTGTAGTTTCGGGGTACAGAGCCCGTGCAGGAGACCAGAGCAGAGATGGCCATCATGGAGCCTTCAGCATCGGTGGTAAGAAGTCTTCAGCATCTGGTGTTTACATTGTCCTCTCCTTTTAGCGTTCCGCTGTTTCAGGATGGACCTACCATTCCCACACTTTGTCTTTTGACAGAGTTTTCACTGCAGTTGCCTATGGAGCCATGGCCATCGGAGAAACCCTTGTTTGGGCACCTGAATATTCCAAAGCCAAATCCGGAGCTGCACATCTGTTTGCTTTGCTAGGAAAGAAACCAACTATAGACAGCTACAGCCAAAAGGGGAAAAGACCAGTAAGCACAACTACAACGTCAAGCATCCATTTATCCAGTGAGAGCATTGTTAACATGATGAAAGAATTTATCCAGTAAAAGTATGTTAGCATGGTGAAGATAGCCCTGTAGAACACAAAACTTCTGAAATTTTGGGGGTGGTTTTGTTGCTTGTTTTTGTTTTGTTGTGTTTTGCTTTTTGGTGTGTGTGTCTGTGTGTGTGTGTGTGTGTGTGTGTGTGTGTGTGTGTGTGTGGTCTGTGTCTGTGTGTCTGTGTGTGTGTACATCAGAGGGCACTGTGCGTGCCCAGGAGGCCAAAGGATGGCTTCAAGAATCACCTTGAATTGCTTCTACCTCCTTTTTGTTTCACTCTGGGATTTCCCAGCCTCTGCCTTCCATAACTGGAAGTGCAGGCTGCCATCATTTCCACCTGGCATTTTTACGAGGGAATCTGGGATCTGAACTCAGTCCTTCTGCTTGAGAGGCAGGGTCTTAACCCCTGAGCCATCTCTCTAACCCTAGAAGTTTGTATAGAATAATTTTATCACCACAGAGAGGAAAAGACTCTCATCCTAGTTGGATTCTTACTTCTACTACTGAAATATACTTTATATTAGAAAGTATATGCTGTTAGGGGCTGGGGGGGATGATTCAGTTGGTAAAGCCCCTGAGGCACAACACACAGACCTGTGTGTTTTCAGCCCCAGCACTGAGGATAAAACAGGCAGGTTCCTAGAGTTTATTGATTAACCATCCTAGTCAATGAGCAAGCACAAGGTTAGGTGAGCAACTCTATCTCACAAAAATATGTGGAGAGCAACTGGGAAGATACCCAACATTAACTTCTGGCCTCTACATGGACATAAGTACTCAGACTCCTACATGCATACACACATAGACCTACACAACATATATATACATACATGTATACACTTATACATCTTAAATCACATAATATGTATGATATATATATATATATGCCTATCGTATATGTATCAGATTCCATTACAACATTCAACAAAAAATTGATTACTACTCAAAATATATTTAGGCAGCAGGAGCTTTAGCATTGGCATTTACTCCTGTAAATATTTGCATTACATTTTACTCATTCTTTTCTCTGAACACATATATACCCAAGGCCTCATCACACAATGATAGCACATCTGACTCTACTTGTATGCACAAGGTAAATAATGTCTGCTGCTTCAGACAAAGTTGTCAAGCAAAATACATCTGCAAACATAGTAGGAAAGGAGAATCATTAAATTGTACATGCAAGGTTAGCCAAAAACTTTAAAAGACTATGAATCCTGAAAGAAAGATAAGGAAAAACTCAACAATTCTAAAACACACTTCTCAACAATGGGCTACATATTAAGGATATGTTCAATTTTAAAACCTTTCTAGGCATTTTTAACTTCAAAATCGGAATCACCAATAGGTATATACTTAAAGTTTTCATTTAGAACTTACTATTTCTTCTAGAATTTTAATAGCACAGTTAAACATATGACATTATAAAACAACACAACATCGGTAGAGCTCTGTAATTATTAACAGAAGTGAAATGAAAAGATTTTAAGATGCTCAAAATAGAATACCCAAAGATATTTCACAGTCAAAATAGGACATCACACTTGTCTTTCAGAAAATAAAGGACATTAGGAGCTTTTTAGAAAAATCTTCAGATTTATATGCGTAAGTACTGCTTTTCTTTTTAAAATTCAATAGAGAAAAAATAAATAAAATTCAATAGAGGAGTTGAGTAACTCACAGCTACATGTTCTTTTATAACTCTATGCATACATAAGTTGAGAAGGAAGGGAGGGAGAAAGGGAGGGAGGGAGGGAGGGAGAGAGAGAAGAGAAAAAGGAAGAAGGAGGAAGGAAGGAAAGAAAGGGAAAGAAGGAAGAAGAAAGGTAGAGAGGGAGGGAAGAAGGCAAGAGAAGAGGGAGGGAGAGAGGAAGAGAGGGACTGCATGCATTGCATAGAACACAAATATATTTCATATAAAGACTGTAGAAAAACTTATTCAATCTTTTTTGTTTAATATAAAAATAGTTCTAAATATCATTTCCTTTTCAAAATTAAAATATCAAATAAAATCATCAAATACTGATAAGTACTAAATCTAGGTAAATCTAGTTTTTTTTTCTGATTACTTTTATATATGATCTCTACCACCACCAATGCACACATATCTATCTACCTATATCGTTATGCTTAACCTGATGGCAAAAGTTTACCCTGATAGGGATAGTGGGGGTGTAGGCCAGTGCAGAGCATGTGCCTAGCATACATGAGATTCTGGATTGTATCTCTAACAACAATAACAACAATGGCAGCGGCAGCAGCAGTAACAACAATGATACACACACACACACACACACACACACACACACACACACACACGTACACACACCAACTGGGCAAATGTGAAGTTGAAAATAACCCCAAAATATTTTAAATTAAAAATAAAGAGGAAAATTGATCCATTAGTCCTGGAAAGCCTTTTTAAAATATTCTTGGCATAGATAAGTATTGTTTCACATAAAACCATTGGTGGGTGACTAAAGTGATGGAAATATATAGAGAAAACTAAACTTGCAGGCAAGCGTCAATGGTGCCTGATGGTCAGCTGAAAAATGAAGATAAACCAGCATTCAAAAAATTAAATTAAAAGATTAAATTAAAAAAATTTAAAAAAACAAAAATTAAATTAAACCAAATTAAAAGAAAAAGAAACAATAAAAGAAAAAGTTATATTTATTCTGAGCAGCCAGTCAAACAACTATTCTGAAAAACAGGCTAGATCTGCATAGCCTAACTGAAGAGAACGTTTTATATGATCATGAAGTCCAATAGTGAGGACAAGATTTTGTGTGTGTGTGCATGCATCCGTGCGTGTGTGTGTGCGTGTGCGTGTGTGTGTGTCATACAGGGCTGATAGCATAGCTCAGTCAAAACACTTGCCACATTACGGTATTGTCTTCCTACATCACCCTCTAAACACTGAAACCTCCATTCACAGGGCACATGTGAAGGAAATTTGGAATTTCGAGATGTCTCCTTCTTTTATCCCTGCCGCCCAGATGTTCTCGTCCTTCGTGACTTTTCCCTCAGCATCGAAAAAGGGAAGACGATAGCTTTGGTTGGGAGCAGCGGCTGTGGGAAAAGCACTACTCTCCGGCTGCTGCAGAGGTTTTATGATCCCGTGAAAGGACAAGTGGTGAGACTGCCCTGCCGTGTGCCCGAGCTGGGCCCAAACGGTGCTCTGCCGTGTGCCCGAGCTGGGCCTAACGGTGCCCTTCTGACACAGTAACTTGAGTGTAGAGATCCCCAATGAATTGGGTAGAGCAATGTACATAGAACTTAAAAAAACAAAATCCTATCCCTACCCTGAACTAAGAAAACAAGAAAGCCCACAATAGAAAAGTAGAATTTTGAGATGAAACACCGTGACTTCCATGACCTCTGGAGAATTCACCTTTCCTGGAAGTAGGAAGTTTAATCTTAAAAGCCACAGAATTCTCTCAAGCTATGAGCGTGGGGACCCTGCACACCTGAATCTCTCCTCCTTTCTTGGTTCTGGCTTAAGACAGAGATAGAGGTCTCCACCTCCATGGTTTGGGCCTCTGCTGATCTCGCAGGCTACTAGCTACTGAAACCTCAAGCAAAATTAAGGCTTTTTTTTTTCAATGAGCTACATCAACTTTGTGTCCTGATGTCAGAACAATGCAATATTTTCTCTGTAGAAACAAGGATCTCTGTGCATATCTACTACACCCTTGAAGGCTAGGTGTCTATTAATCTCTTCCATTACTCTCTCTCTCTCTCTCTCTCTCTCTCTCTCTCTCTCATGTACACACACACACACACACACACACACACACACACACACAATTTCCTATTTTACTTCCTCCTTCCTAAAAAAAAATCTATTGATTCCTTAAAGTCAAAAGGAGTCGTCATGTTAACTAATTCCTTTGCAATGTATGGTATTTTTTGATTATAAAATCTCAGTGAAAATCCAAATATAGTTACTTAAATTGTTTACCTTGACCTAGGTAATCTTTGTCTGTGTTCAGGCACACCCCACTCCTGCCTTGAAACCCTCCAAAGGCTCAACGCTCAGCTAAAATCAGTCAGCTGACCCATCTAAGCCCTTCATGATCTGATCCTCACGTCTTCCTCCAAACTTGACTTGTCTGCCTACACCTTACTCTGCACTGAGCATCCATCTCCCTGGCTTCCTTGTGCCCTGTTCCAGCTATTTCCTTACTTACAAGGTTCTTAGTCATTGCAACACTGTCTGTCTTAGACACCCTGCCCTAGTCACTGGGTTCCATTGCCCTATATTCATGGCACTTTTTTTTTCCTGAGCCATTTCTTAATGTGATAAATGCTAGACTAAAAACTGTCAGAAGGAAAGTGCTTGCATCATCTTACTTCCCCATCCCATAGTGAGCATGCTCATTGACTCAGATACCAAGGGAATGTTTGCATATGTCTACATGAATGAACGCACGTGACTATATGCAAAGTGCACAGCTCTGTAGTGGGCTTCTGTATCTGTGCATATCTACTCTCGTTGACTTTTAGTCAAGGGGTCTTGTTACATTGGAGGAAGCAATTGGTCATTTTCCACGTGACTCAGGACAAAGTACCAGGGTTTATCCTACTTCCAACTCCCCCCTTCCCTTTGTGAAATCTGTGGCCATTTCTAGAAATGCTAGGTATGTTTGGAACAAGTCTTTCAGGGAACTGGATATGCTGGGTGCATCTGTTCAAGGAATGATTTATGAGCCTTCCTTTGACAACTTACACTTCAAAATAACTTGCATTCCAACCTCATTATGATTTGTGTATGTGTGAATGCAGCGAACCGTAACCTGATGCAATTGTCAGATCCTAACATACCATTCTCCACTCTGCTCTTGGCAGCTACTGGATGGGGTAGATGCCAGAGACTTGAACGTACAGTGGCTCCGGTCCCAAATAGCCATCGTTTCTCAAGAGCCTGTGCTCTTCGACTGCAGCCTTGCGGAGAACATCGCCTATGGTGATAACAGCCGTGCTGTGCCTTTGGAGGAGATCAAAGAAGTTGCAGATGCAGCAAACATCCATTCTTTCATCGAAGGACTCCCCGAGGTAAGACAACACCTCAAACCCTGAACCTCGAAGCTTCCAAAGAAGCCAAGACACCCCCAGGCCAGAGAAGTGGATTTCAGTTTGAGGGGTATATCACTTCTGTACAGCAGCATCTCACATGAAGTTAGATTGTGAAAGCAAAGCTTGAGATCTTTTGTGTATTTCTTTCTGATTTACATTCCTGTATAGAACACAGATCTGCCTTCTTCTTGCTATCCCCACTTGCTGTTTGCCTGCTCTCTTCCTTGGTCGCAGCACAATCCCCTTCCTCTGTGCTGGCCTCATAACGAGCCTCCAGTCTTGCCCTTCATCATTGCCTAAGCAACAGGAACTAGAACAGAACTTCCCCTGTTTAAAGCCTCTCTCCTGGTAAGGCCTCAAGGGCCCTGTGCCCTGCTGCCTTTCTACGTGGGACCACACAGGCAGTTCCTGCCTAGCCTCTCTCCTCTGAGCAGAGCCATCAAACGCCAAGGGACATCTGCATGCTGTTCTTCTGACTTTCTGCATTGCCAGCTCCTTGTCCCCAAGTCTGCTCCAATGTCACTTCTACAGAGAACCTTCTCTAGTCAAAAGACTTAAGAGTCTCCCTGCATGAGGCCTTGACAGCATGTCTCACAGTCTGAAACTGTCTCAGCACTTTCACTTATTTATTGTCTTCCCTGCCCTCTAACATGGAAGAGCCTAGACTTCTGTGACTTGGCGGAAAAATACCCACATAATCAGAAGGTCGTATACACATTTTTGAAATTGTCAAAAAAAATTGAGTTTTGAAAAACATGCCTGACTACCAAAAAAGTTGGCCAACTGCAGAAAAGGCTTTACTATAGCAAGCCTTGGCAGGGAACAGACAGATAGGCAGCTGTCGCTCAAAGTACCTAAAAGGCTCAGTGCTTACATGGATTTTGTGGATGCATGAACAAAATAGAAATACCTACTTCTTTTTTATTTTTTACATTTATTTATTTATTTAGAGAACGTGCCACGGCCCATGTGAAGATATCAGTAAGCAATTTGTTGGAATGGGTTCTTTCTTTCCACCACATAGGGTTCCAAGGATTGAACTCAGTCAGTCTTTGTGGAAAGTGCCTTTACCACCATCTTGCCAGCCCCAGAAATACCTGCTTCTAATTAGTCACAAATGCTTTGCTTTGTGAAATAGGGTCTCATGTATCCCAGACTGGTTCAAACTTACTCAGTAGCAAAGGATGACCCTCAACTTCTGATCTTCCTGCTCTGCTTCCCAGATGGTGGATAGCAGGCAAGCAAGGCAAGCAAGGCCAAACCCAGATTTTTTTTTTCCATTTTATGTTTGTATGGAATGTACGCATGTTTACCTGTATGGGTGCACTTGTGTGTGAGAGTACGTGTGCATGTGGAGGCCCAAAACTGATAACATGAATCATCTTCGATCACTTTTCTACTTTATTCTTTGTGAGGCAGGGTCTTATCAAACCCAAAGCTGGTCAATAGGGTTAGACTAGAGCCTTCCAAGGCTAGAATTGTAGGCAGACTACCATACTCACCTGCCACTTTTCTGCATGATCCTCTTGCTTTTTCAGCAAGAACTTTTTTTTTCTACTTTTACAAGCATATTGAGTACTCATCTCTGCTTCCTTCCATCCCCGCTCCCTCCCAGTCCCCTCCCTTCCCTTCATCAATCACTTCCACCCTCCTGCCTTTATGTTTCTGTGGACTCCAGTGGTCATGAATTTATTCATTCAACACATAGTTGTTGAGCTTTGTGCTTTGTAAACTACTGAGCCAATATTCAGATGACAAATGAAGTGTCATCCTACATGTTTCCAAATTGCACCAGTTAGCCTCAGTTGTCACACTTGTGAATTGGGCCTTTGGGCACACCTGTGAGAAATTACTTGGCTAAGGCCAAGCTCTGAGCAAGTCTATAGGAGACTGTCATAGCTTCATGACTGATATGGGAAGATCTAGCCCATAGTAGGCACAGTAGGTAAACCATTCCCTAGGCAGATAAAAAAAAGGTGGAGAATCTAGTTGGAAATCTCACTAGCTAGAAAGCAAGCATACAACATTGGTCCTTGTCCTTCTCTCAGCTTTTTGCTTTGGATATGGTGTGACCATTTCCCTCAAATCCTAACAGTATGAATTTCCTTGCCCCGATGGACAATAACCAGGAATTTTAAGCTGGAACCAAAACCCCCTTATTCTTCAAAGCTGTTTGGGTATGATATCTATTAGAGCAATAAAGGTATGAAAGCCAAAACACAAATCATCACCATGTCCAGAGAGTATTAAAAAAAATCCTGCTGTCTGAGCTCAGAGGAATGTGAGTTACTTCTGACTGAAAGATCAGAGAAAGAAACCTTTAGAGAATGTACAGGCACCTCGATTATCAGTCAGGTGAAATTTTAATAGTCAAGGAGATAACAAGACGCTCTCCGTCATCAGCCAGTGGGTGTGAGCTGAGCAAAAACAAGAGGAGAGAAACTCTTAATGTTTTCAGAGATGAATACAGGTGGACATGGCAGGGTGGCCTATAACTAAGGCATTCAGAAAGGCGAATGGGAAGCCTACAAAATGGAATCCATCCTGGCTCAGCTACATCGTGAGATCCTGTCTCCAAAAACAATTCTTTTATAATAAAAATAAAAACAAAATGGTAAGTAGTTGGAGTAGGGATAGGATATACACACAAATGTGTAGTATGTAATGAGTATGTTAAGTTACACATTTAAAAAAAAAATTGAACACTGATGGTTCCTGAAGAATCATTGGAGATTTTTTAACAAGAAAGATGTTTAGAATTAGACAGAGGAATGACTGTTCTGATAGCAATGTAAGTGACAACCTAGACTGTGAAAGATACTGGAGTTTGGAAGATGTGATACAAGCTATTTCTGGGAATGAGTTTTTGAAGGTCTGAATCAGTAAGTATAAGGTGAAAGCAAACAAGGATATTGACTTAAAAGATATCATAGAAACATAAGTCATTCAGGTATGATGGTTCATGTCTGTAACCTCAGCATGCTAAAATCCTAAAAATAAAATGAAATACAAAAAAATGCAGAGTTTCCAGGAAGGCTCGAGATTGTGTGAAACGAGCAAGGAAGGCACACTGCTGGAATGAAAGACGGTGCAGCGATGAAAGTCCAAAGCCAAAACCGCAAAGAAAACTACTCAGAGAAGAGGGTGCTCCTTCAAACTCAGCCTTAGGAACTGAGTAGGAATTTTACAGGCAGAGAATGCAAAACCATTCTGGGCAGGTAGAATAAACACACACGGAAATACATACATGTAAAAGGGTTTGGTGAGGGGAAAAATTGTGTGTGTGTGTGTGTGTGTGTGTGTGTATCAGAGAGGACTGTGTGCCCCTATGGACACAAGGAATGAGGGTGACTTCAGGAATCATCCTGGATTGCTTCTACCTCCTTTTTGCTTCGCTCTAGAATTTACCAGGCTCTGCCCACTAGGACCAGAAATGTAGGCCTCAGCCGTCTCCCCTTGGCATTTTTACATGAGATCTAGGATCTAAACTGAGGACCTTCTGCTTGTGAGGTATAGTCATAACCCCAGCAAGCAGCAAGGCTCAACATTGGGGCAAGGAGTGAATGCAATGTCCTGTCTCCTCAGGCAGAGCACTCCATTGGTCTGACTGGAAGTGGGACACTTCTGAATGTCTTTTAGACAGAGAAATGATGCGACTAAAAGAAAGAAAAACAGAAAGAAAACTTTTTGAGACGAAGTCTCAATCTGTTGCCCCAAACTGCCCAGGAACCCCCAGTTCTTCTGCCTCTACCTCCCAAGTGCTTGGATTCCAAAGGTATAGCCCCATATCTGGGAGTCACACACACACACACACACACACACACACACACACACACACATACACCAAGAAAAAAACAAAAGCAAAAGAACTGTTGAAAGGAACCTTTGGGAAAGGCAGTGCAGTTAGCACTTCTCCACTATAACAAACATAACAAATGGCACTCAAATCACTTGCTGCCCATTTCCAGGTTACCATAAATAACCAGGCCTTTCTTTCTGGATCACATGTTCCTACCACAGAAATATGACACAAGAGTTGGACTAAATGGAGTGCAGCTCTCTGGTGGTCAGAAACAAAGACTAGCGATCGCGAGGGCTCTTCTCCGGAAGCCAAAAATCTTACTGCTGGATGAGGCCACTTCAGCCCTGGATAATCAGAATGAACAGGTAACACTTTCTTCTCTCAGCTCCATTGGAATTCCAAATATTCCACTAAATCAGGAAGATCAGTAAAGAATGGTGGTCAAAGAGTTTTGCCTTTAAAAATAGGTGAGCGGGTCGTAGGGAAGTGGGAGAAAGTTGGAACAGAGGGCATCTCAGGTTCTGGAAAGGTTTTCTTGGGAAACCTTATTAGCAAAAAGGCTTGAAAATATTTCTCCAGTCAAGGAATGTGCTCCTGAAAATGTTCTTTTGTTTATTATTATGCCCTTGTTGGTTAACGAATGAGTAAGGTAGTCTACTTGTGAAAGAATAAGCCTCTGCAGCAATGAGAAGGCCTTCTAGTCTATCTTCTCAGACACTTACCATGGTTGGGAGAAGGAAGGGACCTTGGACAATGTCCCACCCAGTGAGCTCTTTTGGTGTCCAGCTTTGTCACGTCCTTATCATCAAGTATTCTCTTGCACTTAATAGATTCTTCTCCAGTACATGAATATTGGTAAAATGAGTGATAGCCATTAATAGTAATCTATCTTCACTCCATGCTATTATCTCTAGCCTCATGAATTCCTTTCATCAGACTGGCCATTTTTCAAAGTAATGTTTGATGCATTAGAAAGATTAATGAAAAAATCAGAACTGGTCACAGATATCTATACTCAGGAGGCTGAGACAGAAGGATACCAATGGGGCTACATAGATGCAGTAACACTCGGTCAGAAAAGGAAGGGAGAAGGGAGGGAGGGAAAATTCTTTATCATACAATAGAGGGAATCTGCCAAGCCACATGAAATTAGTCATGATTCACTTACCTGAAACATTAAAATGTTGCCACATTATGGAGTGATTACAAGGATTGAAATGAGATATCTAATACTAGAACAGTTTTTAAAATTCAACAGTGTGATAGTATTCATTGTCAACCTGACACCTAAGAAACAGGCCTGTAAGGCCATTTAAGTTCTCTAAGATGAAGGTTGAACTCTGGGCATACCTATGAGGTCTTGATTGCATTAAGACACGGAAGATCCAACCCACTATGGTTGGGACCATTTCCTAGGAGAGGATCCACAGCTGTATAAGGATGAACAAGTATGCAGACATTGATCTTTGTTCTCTGCTCTTTCTATGGATGTGACATAACAGCTGCTTCCAGCTCCTGCTGCTGTGACTTCCCTGTAATGTTGGACTATGTGTTAATTAGATACAGGTATCAACTTGACAACTGAAGGCTGAGCTCAAGGCACTGACTGTGCAGAATTAGCAGTTTAGTTCATTAGCTCTTGAACAAGATCACAGGATTGTCTAATTGTTATGGGAAGACCAAGTCTATACCCAGTGGGAGCATTTTCTGGGCAGGTGGATAAAACGGAGGAAGTTCAGTAAGCTGCCATTCTTTGGCATACTTGGACAAAGGAGGTTTGCCCCTCTCCCAGCAACACTGCAGATATAGTGTGGACAGTTCCCTAGACCCTGGTGTTGGTATGAGCTCTCCTACCAAGCTGGACCTAACAACTGTGATCAAGAATCATAAGAAAAAAAAAAAAACACCCCATGTTCACCTAAGCTCTTTGGTCATGAATTTATCAGCCACGTGCAGACAAACTGCAACAGACGGTAACTTGGAATTGTGAGCCAGTTAAACACTTCCCTTCCTCTAAATTGATTAGATCAGATACCTTTGCTGCAAAGAGTAATGGAACTAAAACTTACATCTCCTCTCTGCTATTTTTACTTCATTGTTAACTAAGAGAAAATGGTTGAATTAGATTAGACAAGTATACATAACTATAGAAATACTGCTTCTCAGAGTTGAATTGTGAACTGTTCATTTACATATATAGCCATTCCATTTGTATTCATTGCCATAAATATTTTTCTAACTGAATCATAGCAATTGTCTCCAATGGTACACGTTCTCCATTTTGATCAAGTATTGTGATCTTTCCCAAAGTAAGGTAATTCCTTTAGATATAAGCAAACAAGGCAAAGCACATTATTAGTCATCTTAATGGATTGGATTTAGGCATGCTTATTAACATTTAACCCAAGTTGTCAATCACAAGTCTTTCTCTCTTCCAGGTGGTTCAACATGCTCTTGATAAAGCCCGGAGAGGGAGGACCTGCCTTGTGGTGGCTCACAGACTCTCCACCATACAAAATGCAGATCTGATTGTGGTCCTGCAAAATGGAAGAATAAAGGAGCAGGGAACTCATCAGGAGCTGCTGAGAAACCGAGACACGTACTTCAAACTGGTAGATGCGCAGTCCGTGCACTGATGCTGTTGAGCTGGCACATTCCTTGACCTTTGTGTAATGCAAAGGCGTACTTGGTTATTTCTTGGCCTGCTTTGATCTCTCATTGCAAAGATCAATACCTAGAAGCATTGCACCCAAGCAAAGACAGGCTCTGTTCAACATCTTCCCTTCAGATTTTTAAACATAAATCAAAACATCACCACATTCACCTGAAGGGAGATTATGACTCGCTTTGTAAGAACATTCTAGCCCATTTTCTTGTAGAGCAGTTTTCTCTCAAATGAATGCATTTTCTCCATCTAGCTCTGCTCTGAAATTAGAAATTGGTTCCCAGGAGGAAAAGTCATTTGGTTAATGAAGTCCAAAAATTTTCAGTAAATAGAATCCGATGCAGTTACTTATGCTTCTGCAAAGAAAGTAAATCCTATTTGGAAAATTGCAAGCTTTGTAGCATGTTACAGAACTGGCTGTGCCTCCTTTGCTTCTGGGGACTTGTTTAGGATCTCTCAGCATCCACTGTTACCCCAAACTCCATTATATCCCATCATTGGGGTGGGAAGGGGAAGAGAAGATGAAAATGTGAAGAGAGATGCCTCCTGCTTCTCCATTAACACAGAGCCTCACAAGGCCAGATCCAAAGGCTCGTGACTCCAGACTCATGCTGCCTTACTTAAACTAAAAGCTACTCTCATGCTTTGCTGTTGCTAATCAAACAAACTGCTTAAATGTACATGTTCTTTATTTTTTGTAATGTATGATTTACAAATCTTGTTGTACAAGTAGCAATATTAATAAGCTGAGTCATGTTTCCATTTAATCAAATATATTGTTGTCTTTATTCCCTCCCTTTTTAAAGGTTTTTATGAGCACACTTATTTTTCTTTGTTTAGTTGTCTACATGGATGCATGTGAAGATGGTGATCATGGTACATGTGTGCATGTGGAGGGGTGTGCACGTGTGAGTGTGCATGCTCTATCACTCCCCACACACCCTATTCCTTTGTGGCAGAGTTTTTACTGATCCTGGAGCTAAGTTGGCAGTCAGCAAGTCTCAGCAGTATTCCTGCCTTCATTGCCTCGGGCATGGGGTTACAGGTATACATGGCCAGACCGTTTTTTATGTGTACTCAGGGTCTCATAGTTATACAGCAAGTTATATTGCCCATTGAGCCATCTTCCAGCCCAGCATTTATGAATCATATCTAATAATGAGTTAAAGTACAACATTTTGTACATGCATATAATGTATTTTGATCATGCTCCCTCCCCATTACTGTGAATTATCCCATTTCTCTTGCTAACTAGCCCTCTCTACTTTCATGCCTTTCATGTGTAACCCAATGAGTTTCATTAGAGTTGCTTACAGAGGTAATTTGTAGGGACTTATTGGTGGCTACACCACTGAAGACTCTTGCTCTCTCATGAACCTTTAACTGTCTACAAATCCTCAGTAACAAGTGGCATCTCATGACTCTCTCTCATTTCCATGATGGAGTGTGACAAGTCCAGTCTTATACAGTGTCATAGTTAGAGATAGGTGCCAACTTGACTGTCAAGAGTTCAAACTCTGTGTGCATTTAGGTCCTGAGTAAGCCTAAAGAAGATTGTTGAGGTAATGGGGAAGGCCCAGTTCATGGTGAGTTGGCTAGTCCCTGGAGCTGGTCTGGCAAATAAGGATTGTCTCTTTCTCAGCTGTTATATGGATGTAGAGTGGCCAGTTCCTTTGGTCTTTGGTATTGGTGTGGATTCTCCTGCCAAGCTAGACAAGGAACTGTAACTAGACTATATGGTAAAAGAAAATAAAACACCTCGTTCCCCCTTAAGCCATTTGGTTGTGAATCTATCAGCAACAATGCAGGCTTAACTGCAACATACAAGTCTTGGGCAGATAATCAAAACTGCTAAAATAGGTTAAGAGACTAAACAGAGTTCTTGAGAGGAAAAAGTGGATCTTTAACCATAAGGGAAATGCAGATTCAAACTATTTTGAGAGTCTATCTCACCCTACTCAGGACGGCTATCAAGAAAACAAATGCTGGCAAAGGTGTGGGGAAGAGAAACCTTTATTCACTGTTGGCGGCAGTGTAAACTGGTTCAGCCAATGTGAAGAGCATCTGGAGGTCCTTGCCCACCTCCCTGGCAAAGTCGTACTCTGCATCCCAGACTGGCCTTGAGCTCGGGCTCTTCCTGCCTTAGCCTCCCGAGTGCAGGGACTGAGGGCAAGCATCGAAGACCTCTTCATTCTTAGTTGGATGGTTTTAATTGACAGTGACACCTACAATTAGCTGTACTAAAATATTCTCCACCAGTAGTCTGAAACCTTACACATAAGAACTACTACAACCTCACCCTCATTAAAAAAATACCAAATGAAAATAGTATGGGGGGGAATGTTGATGGCTGTTCTGCTATGGGGATGTTCTTGGAAGCTTCTCTTCCCCAAGCAAAGCTGGAAGGAGGAAAGGGGCAATGTGGTGTGAATCCCACATCAGGAGTAGCTGGTCTCCACATCTGTAATTCCTCCCAGATGGACAAATGCCCCCTTGCCCTTGAGCCCTCTTGTCGCTAACCTACACCTGTACACAGGCAGATATGCTCTCCTTTCTTATTAATAGTTCTGCTCTCTTTTATTCCTGCTTTATTTCTAAAGATTTTAACGGCTTCTCCATTGATAGCATTCTCCTAAATAAAGCCATGGCCCACACTGGACCAAGCAACTGTGATGATCCAAGCAGTTTGCAAAGACCTGGGAAGTTTTTAGCTAATGAGGGCAGAAGGTAAGTAGAGACAAGCTGATTTTATAGAGACCACAACAAGGCTTCTAATTGCAACTTGGGTGGGGGAGGGGAACGTGCTCAGGTACATGTTCCTGCTCATGCTCACGTGTGTGTTGTGCATATGTGTTCAGGTGTGTGTTCCTGTGCCTGCACATGTAGATGGGTGTGTGCATGCAGAGGCCAGACATCAACTTGTGGTGTATTCCTCAACCACTTTATACCTTCCTTTTTGAGACAAGCTCTCTTCCTGAAACTGAAGCTCACCAACTCATGTGGACAAACCTTAGGGATCCCCCTGGATTGCAGACAAGTGTCTGTGTCTGTTTTCTTCTTCCTGGGTGCTGGAGATCCCAACTCCTTATGTCCTTATGTCGAGGGACGCAAACACTTTATCATTGAGCCATGTCTCCAAACCCTTGCGATGCAAGTCTCAAAATGGTGTTTGAAATGGACCATTTTCATTAAAATGCTGGAATCCAAGCACCTACTCCTCGGGTTACTCCCTTCAGCTATGGAACTGGTTACTCAGATGAGTTCAAAGTCTCAAGAATGTCTTTTAATAATTTGCTCAGAGTGAACAATGGATGGTATGACTCAACCCCCTTATGCATTTGACTTTTTAGCTCTACTGCATTTCTTTTTCTTTCTCTCTCTCTCTCTCTCTCTCTCCCCCCGTGTGTGTGTATGTGTGTGTGTGTGTGTGTGTGTGTGTGTGTGTGAGAGAGGGGGGGGGGCACTGTGTGTCCCTGTAAAGGACCAAAGGTGACTATAGGAATCATCCTAGATGGTTTCTACCTTCTTGTTTCTCCTCTGGGATTTATCAGGCTCCCCGACCATCAAGGCCAGAAGTGCAGGCAGCCATCGTTTTTATGAGGGATCTATGATCCGAACTCAGGTCCTTCTATTTTTGAGGCAGAGTCCTAATCCATTTCTCCAGCCCCTCCTGCATTTTTCTTAAAGTAAGGAACTCTATGGTTGAAAAAGAAGGTGAATAGAAATGGATATTCTTACAAGAAAAAAAAAAAAAAGAAAGAAAAGGCAGTGAAGAGAAAGGGGAAGCAAAGGAAGAAGGAAGGAAGTAAAATGGCACTTTAGCAGATTTAAACATAGGTTTTGATTTTTAATTATTCATTAAGGTTTTGGAAATGATTATGTTTTAGTCTTTAAGCATGGAATACCAGACGCTTCTGGGCACCCCATCAATGGATTTCTGACATGTAGTCTCCTTATCGTACCTACACACAGTAGATGGTTAATAAGTACTAGGCAATTCCAATTCAGTTCAACACAGAGCTCATAGCAGGTGTGTGTGCTGACACTGAGATAAACAGCACACACACATTTTCTCAACAGATGAGCTGGTAAGCTGCATTCGCCTTGTTTCCATAATCTCTTGTGATCCCCTTCTCCTACGTGTTGTCAGCAGTTGGTGACCCTTCCCATAGTTACTTTGACCTGAGACTGCCTACTTTAAATCCACAAAACCTTTTGCTTTTCAGTAGAAGGGAATTTAAATTTTTAGTTAAGTGAATTTCAAATATATTTTTAATTAATTATAGCCAGCTATTAGAGAGCATGAAATGTCTTAATTCACCTAATTTGGCAATTATCTGCCACTTAAAGAGACATTGTCTAGTTTCTTTTCAGAGCCTTGTAGACCTAATTTCCCACAAGATTTTCATCCACACTGAGACATCTTCCCTGGTCTCCAGGGTTTTCAGCCTAAGACAAGACACTAATTTCTGCCAGCCATCACTTCCAGCCTACCACTTTTTCAGATTGATCTTAATTCAAACTGGTCGGAGGTCCTTGCTCTTGGCTTCTTCTCTACCTCTGTGTTTGGACATGGGTATAAAACAAGAGACAAGAAGAGGAAGAATCTATTTGAAACAAGAAACAAAACAGAAAATCTTAAGTTCACTGAAGGCACATGTCCACACAGGTCAAGACCTGCCACAAAGCATCTGTAAGTGTTAGGTTTATTACAATAGCACTCAGCTACGGCCGTATTTCACTTTGGAAACCTCTCCATTGTCTTCTTAGGAGATGGGGTTATTTGGTGAGTCTAAAATAATTGAAACACCAATGTGAGTATCAGTGGAATAGAATGAATTTAACTAGGAAAAAATTCAAAAGTTCACAGATGTCAGTGAAAAGAAAAAAATAAAGTGTCCCGTCTTCTTTATAACTAGCCCAGTGTCTCCGTTTATTTTCCTGTTGTTGTGATAAACTACCCTAACAAAAGCAACATAAGAGAGAAAAGGTTTTTTCTGACTCACAGGTCAAGGTTATAGTCTATCATGACGGAGAAGTCAAGATGGCAGGAGTTTAAGCAGCTGCTCACGCTGGACCAGTCAGAAAGCAGAGAGTAAGGAACACATGCCAGTTAGTGCTGAGCTTGCTTTCCTCACCTCAGGGAATGTTCCCACCCACAAATAAGAAAGGTCTTCACACATCAATTAACACAATCAGAATAATGGGTCATAGCCTTTCTCAAAGGATTAAATTTAATCTAGATTATCTCCCATGGGTGTGCTGGAGGTTTGTCTCCTAGGCGTCATGCTGATGGTTAACACTGTTAACACTGACCTTTGATGCCAGCAGGTGGTCTGTGTCTTCTGTAATCAGAGTGTGGCATGCTTTAATGTTCAGTACATGCAGATCACAGTGAATGATCTGTAGCCTCCTGAGTGGACTTCAGTTTCAGATCAAGCTCAGTATTTCCACAACCATGTGAAAGTTTTTCCAATGCTAGTGTCAACTTATGTATCCAGGTTTGTTGGTTTGGTTTGGTTTGTTTTGACTTCTTATTCCAAAAGGGTTTGTGAACTGACAACATAAACTGACTGTAAAATTTGCTCATAAGACATCACTTAGGGGACTCTTGGGTCAGCAAGAAGACTCGTCAGGGAAAGACACTGGCTTCACGGGCCTGATGACCTGAATTCAATCTCTGGGACCCACCTAAAGGTGGTAAAAGAGAACTAACTCCACAAAGTTGTCTTCTGACCTCCACACAAGTGCCATAGCAAGTATGTGTACACACACATACACACACTCACATCATACAAACATATACACAGTAATAATAATAAATAAGTGCTTTAAAAAGTAATTGTCAAGGGAGAGAATACAGAGTTAGAAATGGAGGAATGAAGATAAGTCCAGCCTCTGTCTATTCCCCTATCAGTAATAATTTATGGATATTTCAAAGTTTTTTTGAAACCATAGTTATTGAGTGAGGACACAGTGCTTGTCCAGCAAAGCCCTGGGTTGGATACCCAACGCCTCATAAAACTGGCCATGATGGATACACTTATGATCACAGCACTCGGGAGGGAAGATCAGAAATACAAGGTCATTCTCAGCTCTGTGGAAAGTTCTGAGTCAGCCTGGGTTACAAAAGACTTTGAAAGAAAGAGAGGAAGGGAAAAAGTGAGGAAGAGAAGGAGGGAAGGAGAGAAGAAAGCAGAGGGGAGGAAAGAAAAAGAAACAAACTAGCCACATTTTTAAGCGGACCAACCAGAAAGCTCTGCTTAAGCATCTTGAGTAAAGGCCTCTATTTGCCAAAGATAAGGCTCCTGGAGTCTATGCAACTTTTTTTTTTTCTTATTGCCACAACAAACTCACCACTAAGTTTGTGACTTGAAAAAAATTACAGGTTTATTATCTTATGGTTCTGGAAGTCAAAGGTCCAAGATCTCTGGACTAAAGCCCACAGTTTTCTTCCTTCTGGACAAAACCCTACTTCTGGTTCATTTCCAAATTCTAGTAGTTTCTTGGTGGCCCTCAGTTCTTGACACTGATTATTCGTCGCATCTCCACCTCCTTCTACCTTTACCTTTCCTCTCCTTCTATAAGAACTTTTATGATTGCAATGGGCCCTATGGGGGGAGAGGAAATGGGCACTGGACATTTTGGGACACACATTATTCAGTTTACCACAGCTCATATTTAAACTCTTAATCTTTGAAGACAAGCACATTTTCAGATTCCCACTGAGGGAAAACACACAGGTAATGCTGGTGGTATCTACTCTAATGTAACCATTATACACAAAAACAGTGAGGCTCGCCTGTCCAGCCTCTGAAACCTGCCCTTTTACAGTGCGGTGTGCTATCTGCTTAGGGCTATGCCAGAACTTCAAGTGTGCTTATTTTTTTCCCCTTCACTTTTGTTATCTGCTACTATTTTCCTTTATCCTGGGACTAGATTTACTAATGCTTCACTATAGTCTTATCTGTCTAATGTATTCATTCTCTTTTTACTAAGTAATTGCATATACAAGCCAGTAAAAACAGTAACCTTTACACTGTGAGTCCATGAACTTCCACATACCACTGACCCAGTACATTTCTCAATTTAAAATAAAATTATTTTAAAACACCCCTCCCAATGATGACTAATAAAGTTTTGTGAAATTTTTCATGCAGCACACTTTATATGCATTATATCATTACTCCACACATCAATCTCATAGTGGCAGATAATATATTATTTCTCTTAAAAATATACAAAACCTCCAAGTATGGTAGTTTATACTTCTATACTTCCAATGCAGAAGGACTTTGGAGCTCAAGTCTGGACTAAGCTACATAAGTTCAAGGCCAGCATTAACAACTTAACAAGATAATTCATTTTTTATTATTTTTAAGTAATAGTAAAGGGTTTTACATTTTAGTATGTATGGCTCATTATGCTTTGTTTTTATTTATCCTCAACCCTACCCCATGGTTCTCTCTAGGTAGTTCTCTCAAAATAAATGTTTTAAAAGGTTTATCAATACAGCTCATTGATAGAGTGATCTCCCACTGTGCTTAAGCTCTGGGTTCAAATCTAGTTCTGAAAACAGAGGAAAGAAAACAGCATAAGAAAGCCAAGTAACTCTGTCAGAGCTAAAGCAGGATCCTGACCTTTGCTTGGTGCTAGAGAACCTTGACCTGAGTCCATAACTGATTCAGGCAGGACGGTCTGGCTCACTGGAGTGATTTGAAATTTAATTTTATCGGCACCTATAGGGCTAAAACCATTAAGCAACCACACTCCCCAAATACTCTTTATATCTACCTCTTAAGAACAAGACCAACTTCAGCTAGAGATAGAAGATCCATTTTCCTTTGGTATTTGCAAGTATGTATCACTTGGTGGTATTTGGACATCTTTTACATAGGCAGAGCTATAGAAATATGAAAGTTCAAGCTAAGGAAAATAGGAGAGGAGCACTCCACAGGCCTATGCCTACCATCTCTGATGATGGTGTCTATGGAAACACTACACAGCACAACCAATGCAGTTGAGCGCGCTGGGCATATGACTTCATTATGTCAGCAGCTTAATTATTAAGGGTCAGTTTAACTTTACTAAAACATTTCTTTTAAAACTATGAAGATCTCTGTTGAGATTTCAGGAAGGTAGGTGCTAGACAAACAAGTGCTAAGAACTATGAATGGATGCCTTATTAATAGACCAGGGAAAAGAATGGCCTCATGAAGGAATCTGTGTTCTCATAGCTGTAAACACTGGAATGCTATTACTTATAAGCTGACTAAAATCTGCTATTGAATGGAGGTATTCTATTAAGCCATCAACTTCACTGTACTGTGGTAATGCAATACGTGGCTGAAATCTTTTGTGCTCAGTTGAGAGTCAAGAAGAGACTCCACGGAAAGGGTTGAAGCTGTTCAATTACCAGAACATTGCAGACAATTGTGAAACAAGAAAGGATAAAAAGGAAGGAAGAAGCGAAGAGGGGAGGGGAGACTGTGGACAATACTCAAATACGAAAGCGTGTAATACATCCCAGCAATCAGATTAGCACAAAGAAAACACAATCCATTAACAAATCCTCAGAAAACCCCCCAAAAAAGATAAGACTGTAAATTCCTCATCCCAAAGCCTCAGTTCAGCCAGAATTATGCCTCCATCTGGACTGATTTCATAAATTCCTTTCATCCTCGGTTTCTCAGAACTAAAATAACAACAAATTAGCCCCAAAGAAAAGTCTGACCCTCCAACATGAAACCCACATAGACAGGTGACTTGGCAAGATCAGAGCCGTTCCAGTGACAGGAAGGACAAAACCTCCGGAGGAAAGAGAGCAAGGTAAAGATCTTCTGCCAAGCAACTCTGGCAGAAGTGTGACACAGAGATGTGCGGGAAGAGATGCAAAACTGCTTCTGTCACTTAGAGGCAGAATTAAAATCAGGAACACAGAGTCAGCTGGAACCACTAAGTACACATTGGGTAGCATTCATCTGTCAGGCTTGGTAATTTGTTAAATGCCCAAATGCTCATTATTTGAATCTTAACCAAATCGGGAAAATAAGGCAAGAGTCATTAAGAAGGTCAAACACCCAGAACTGGACTTGCCTGACCTGCACAATGGCTGACATGTTAAATGACCCTCCAAGTCTAGCATGGATCACAGGAAAGAAGGCTCCAGACAGTAGGATCCTTAGAGGCAAGGGATTAAACAGTTGTAATAGAGTTCCCATACTAACAGGGAGCCCAAGAAGGGGTTCCGGACTGTGCCACTTAGTCTTGAACCCTCGCTAAGGGGGAGGACTCAGAGGGAGATTTGGCTTTCACATATAGGGATGTTCCAGGAGATGGGAGGGAGGAAGGGGGAAGCACTGGGAGAGAAGGGGAAGAGTGCAATGGGGGACGATGGGAAGGGAAGACAGAGGGAGAGGACAGGGTACCTATTAAGCTTGCATGATTAGGAAAAAAATAAAATGTGAGTTAAAAAAAAAAGGTCAAACGCAAAGAAAGGGACAGAAGGATTCAGAAATCCCACCTAGTTGCCATCCCTCCTGGGGTAGCTGAGGAGTTTTTCTTCACTTTCTCCTTAGGCTGCAAAAAATACATAGGTCCTGATTCCTTGGTGGTTAATTAACATTGTGATGTGAAGCTACGTGTTTTTCCCCTACCTATCCACACTCTGAAAAACTTCTCATGTACAGCTCAGTTATAACTTGGAAGAATGCGAAACTCAATGGTTCTGATCCTAACCCATTTGTTTCCCCGCCACTCCTCAGCTAAGACTTCCCCGTGTGCAGCTCCAAATGCAGGAGTGTAGATACTGGTGTGTGCTCGGATGGCCGCTTCTCTGGCCCCTGCTGTCTTCACTTTCAGGATGCTCTCCTGATTCTCCTTCTTGCACTCACTGGCACACCCCTGTCTTTTGTTAATATCAGAAAGTTCTTGATGTACTCTGGAAAATAAGACAAAGCAGTCAGAGCCTGAGACAGCCATGAGAGCCAGCCTGGGCTATGTGGTTTGATGTTATCTCAAAGGAAAGCCCAGAGGTGAAATCATGATGCCTCAACTGCAACTCTGCTAATGCTAAGCTGTTAGTGGATTTCAGATACGAGTAGCTGGCCGGTGTCCGCTGTGAAGAGGAGAAACCCACAGGGTTCCACAAAGTAATGACGGACAATGGGCAACCAACAAATTGGAGAGGGGATATCCAGCTACGTACCCATGGGGGAGTCTACCAGGCTCCAAGAGATCCTCCCAAGCTTTCCATCACCCAGAAGACCTGGTTCAACACAGTGGCGCGTGCACACACACACTCACACACGTAGGAATGGAGGGCTAGTGGGGGTAGCCAAATAAAAAAAGGTAGAGGAGACAGTAATCAGAATGTATTGTATACATATATGGGATTGTCAAGGTGAAATTTAACAGTAAAGTGGGGAGGGAAATCTACAGCTTACATACACTTTTTTACTTTTTTTTTTTTTTTTACATTTTACAATGTCGTAACTAAGGATACATGGACAAGGCCCTATGTTCTATCCCCAGCACTGAACACACTCAATAAATACTCAAGTAATGAAATGGTTTAAAATGGTATATTTCCATGACTGCAAAAGTTCTTATGATGCTAACCTAAACAAAACTAAAGCATCTTTTAACTGACACTACAAACCCAATTTTCCCAGAACCAGCTAGAGAAATGTAAGAATTACAAAATGAAGATCCCAGGTCACACACACACAAGCAGTCCAGTCAAAATTTAACCCATTTCTTTCTCCACATGAATTCTTACCAAGATGGACTAGCCTGGGTTCGTTCAAGTAAATTCTTCTGAAGTGAGTCTGTCCCATCTTTCTGAAGCATAAAAACCCACCAGCTCACCCCTAGTTCTGGGTAAAGAGTTCTCTAACAGGTATCAGACAAGTGTACAAGTGAGCGTATTTTTTAAAGGATGGCCCACAGTCTGCATCAAAGTCTTAAAAATTTTTAACTAAAAAAAAAAAAGTTTGAAAGCTGGAGAAATGGCTCAGGGGGTTAAGCATCTGCCTGGAAAATAGAAGGACCCAAGTTCAAATCCCAAGTCCCACGTAAAAATATCAGACAGACATGGTGGCAACTTGCACTTCCAGAAGAGGAAACATGGGGAACTCCCAAGCAAAGCCGAGAGGAAGTAGAGTAACCCAAGGTGACATTCAAAATCATGCTTGGGCCTCTGCAGGCACTTACAGTACTCTCTGATACACAGACACACACACACAAATAAATAAATACATATTTTAAGTGAATAAATAATTTAAAATTTTAAGAAGACTTGAAAGCATTACCTAGATCAAATTTCTAAGTCCATCACTTCATGTATAGATTGCAAACGTGTGTGCGCACGTGTGTGTGTGTGTGTGTGTGTGTGTGTGTGTGTGTGTGTGTGTATCAGAAAGCATTATGTGTGCCCGTGGAGATCCAAGGGTGACTTCAGGAATCATCCTGGATTTCTTCTACCTCCTTTTTGCTTCACTCCAGAATTTCCCAGATTCTGCCTAACCAGGGCCAGAAGTGCATAGTGATGCCATTCCGCCTGGTATTTTTATGTGGGATCTAGAATCCGAACTCAGGGCCTTCTGCTGGCAAGGCAGAGGTTTAACCCCTGAGCCATCTTTCCAGACCATGTGTAGAGTTTTTTTTTAGTAAGCATTTTCACCTTGAGCATGGCTTCAACAATTAATGAAGTTAATTCTCTTAAAGTTTTTTAAAGACATAGTATCTTTCATCCATTTTTATATCTTTTCAATGTGTTCTGAGCTTCCTGTATGTGAGTTAAATAGGAACAATCCTCACTTTCCCAAAAGTCTAGTCAACAGTTAAGTAATCAAGTTAAATAATCAAGTAACTATGAGGGAAAACTCATCTCTGTATTAATAATAGGTTTTAGCAAAAATAGATAGCACTGAATTCTGGTTAAATACATGTATACCCAGAGAACAAAGGTTATTCAATTTTAAGACAGTCTACACATTTTAAAATGGCAAGACTCTAGCCTCTACACGTTGTTAAATTTTCAAAGGGTTAATTTTGGAGCTATAAAAAAAGGATGAAGGAATGGCTTTTATTTTTTTCCAAATAAGAATTTTATTTTCCTTGAAGAACACAAGAAATGACTTATTTTTGTTCTATAATTATAAGTTCTCCAATTGTGACTGATTCATTCATCATCGTGCCTAAGACTTATTTTTAACAATCCAAATAAAGTACGGAAGATAAGTAGGCCTTTAGTATTTTTTTCAATTTCTAAGCAGGGGCAAATATGTCATTCAAAGTATCACTCTTGAGCCAGGCATGGCGGATGGATGGTAGCACACTCCTATGATCCTGCCACCCAGAGCTTGGAATAGTGAAAATTACCATGACTGTAGTGGCAGCATGGGACCTACCTCAAGAGAATTAGAAGAGGGATGAGGAGGTGGAGGAGAAAAAGGAAGAGAGAAAAAAAGAAAGGGAAGAAAAGAGAGGGAGAGGGGAAAAGGGAGACGAGGGGAGGGAAGAGAAAGGGAGAAGAGAGGAGGATAGGAGAGAAACTTACATTGTATAAGAACAGACTCTTAAAAGTTGCCCCTGACCTCTGTGGACTTACCATGGTGTAAGGGTGTGCATAAACACACACATGCACACAACAGAAAGCAATATATATACATGAAAAGTAAGGAAAAGATGGAAGGAACAGAGGGAGGAAGGATGGGGTGGGGAGGAAAAGAGAAAACTGGGATCAACTTGTCTCTACTCCCTTGCAGCTATATTGGAGAAATCATCTCTATCCAATCAACTCACCATCTTCCTCTAGTCTCTCCTCTCAAGAGCAATGTACTAAATCCTTAGCAACTGTATTTATGTAAACATTTCTTTCAAATGCTCATGGACATGCCATGCCACTTCAGCATGTTTACTAAAGAATACTTTTGAAACAAAATTATATAGGAAACTTAAATGGCAAAATTGATTAACAATTACCACTTTTTTGTTGTTGTTGTTGTTGTTGTTGTTTTGAAAACAGGTTGTCCTGTGTGTCTGTGTGTATGTATATATCTGTGTCTGTGTTTGTGTGTATGTTGGCATGTATATGCATGTGTATCTGTGTAGGAAAGTGTGTATGTATGTGTTTGTGTTTATGTGCATATATATCCATTTCTATACGTGTGCAAGTTTGTGTATGACTATGTGTTTAGGTGTATCTGTGTATGTGCATGTCTATGCATGTGTCTGTATATGTGTGTCTGTGTATATCTGTGTCTGTATGTCCATGTGTGTATGTGAATGTCCATGTGCTTCTCTGGATGTGTCTATGAGGTGTGTATATTTGTCTGTGGTGTCTGTGTAAGTATTTGTCTATAGCATGTGGGTGGACACGTGTGTACACATATGTGAGAGTGTGCTCATATCATGCCTGCATGTGTGTGCTGAAGATGCTTGAAGGGTGTCTGCCCACGTCAGCAGTCCCTCCCCAAGATCTGTCTCACTTTGCATCTCACTGTCAGAAGGACACAAAACTCTGGAGATACAGTTCGTGAAAGAATAATAAATACAAGGAAAAAGAAGATCAGGAAAATTGGCTGCTTAATAAGAAAGAGTCCTTTCTGATTAAGGGCAGGAGACTGAGCATTCCAGGACAATGAAATGGAAAGCTGAGTCTCCCACCAGCAGCAGAAGTAGATCTGCTCTGTCCTCCCGAAGAAGAATGTGGTCGTTCTTACCTGGCATTTTGTTGTGATGTTCTGACCCTCAGGAACTCTTTCTCATCGTATTCTGAGGGAATAGCCAGAAATTAAAACAAAAAAAAAAAGTGGGCTAGAGAGAAGCCTCAGGGGTTAAAATCTGTGCCTCAAAAGCAGAAGGACCTGAGTTCAGATCCTCCAGATCCCACATGAAAACACCAGGCAAAAACGGCAGACACACACACACCTTGCGTACACACCAAAAAAGAAAGGAAATAAGGAAAACTTTGAATTAGGATAGAGGTGGCAATGTTGGCAGAGATATTCATACAGCTATGTGAATGTTTCCCCAGGCAAAGATTAATACAATTTTTGAATGATGTATTTACATGAAAAAATTATCTAATAGAATTAATAAAAGTAAAAGTGGGCAGCTTGTGAGAGGCTCTCCACAATTTGGCCGCCCCCAAACTTCCCACCTTCAGCTTCTCCTGAATTAGGTCACCGCTGAATCTCCTGGTAAGAGCAGAAATGAGGAAGGGTCTCCTTTGCAGCTCGGGTCTGAAGCGTACTGGCAGGTTTGGTCAAGGGCTGCCTGGCTGTTCTCTCTGACAGCTGACTGGCGTGCAGAGTCTATTAATATGGTTCTTTCCCAGTCTGTATAACCTTCAGCAGGCACGACAGACAAATCTGAGAGGCAGGGTCTTCCTCCAACGCCCCCCTTGTTAATATTGTGTGAGAGCAAGATGGGATTTACTTACTTGCGGAGACAATCTCAAACAGTTGTTATCGAGAGATAGGAAGCTACTAGAAAACTTTAATTGATAGCACAAATGAACCACAAGAAAGTTGTTTGAGAAAGCATCAAGAATGAACAGACAGATAATGCCTCTAGTTTCCACAGTGGAAATTTCAGAGAGGAAAAAAGAAATTCTCCTGGGAAAGAGAACTTTAACTTCTGATTCTTTTGGTGGTGATTTATGTAATCTGGAGCAAGAAAGTATGTTATGTGGTATAAATGCTCTTGTCTTCTAGAAATACGGAGTTCGCCTTTGAGCGAGTGAGAGCTGTTCACTGAGGGGCAGGTACATGGTCCCAGGGGACCTCAGTCTCGGGACAGCATGTACAATCACAGCTGCAGGAACCCACCCAGCAGGTACCTTTTTTAGCCTCCTCTTCTTGGGCAGACTGATTTTAGGAAGCTGTGTGGGGATGCTGACCTACTAGATCAGTGTAAACTCCTTATAAAACAGAGCAATCCCAGGGTCCTAGTGCATACACCTGCATAGAAGGAAGCACATGAGCCAAGAAAAAAGACACACAAAGGATAAACAGGTTCTCCCTCCAGTTGACTAGAGATCCTAAGCCCCTCAATTCCTCCATTCTCCCTTCAAAACAGTACAGAACAGTACCCTTACTTTTAAGTTTCAGTTAAAATGTTTCCATTTAAAATGGTACTGTCTAATTTTAAAACAAGAATTTTCATGAAAAAGTGCTACGTGACTTTTAGGTACTCATTTTTATCTTTGTTGTTAATAAATACACAAAGTTTAAAATAAGGCAAAATGAAAAATCAGGGTTTCTATTTTAATTTGGATCTCATAAACAAAAACAAAAACAAAACAATTCACAAAGCATCTTTAGTATAAATATGACCCCAATGTTGTGTGAGCTATATTTATTCTTAAAAGATTTCTGCTGTTAGCTTAAAATTTGAATATAGCTGGTCATTCTATATTTTATCTAACTATAAAGATCTATAAAACTATCTAGATCTATAAAAGCATTCTAAGTAAAGAACTTTTTCCTTTTTGCTGAAACTGTTTATGTTCTCTTAAACAAGACAAAACACAAGCAAATTCATTACCCCTCAGAATGAAGATGTACTTACCTATGACTAAAAAAAGAAAAAAGGTGAAGGAGACAGTTTAGCTGGTAAGCTACTTGCCATTAAATATGAGGGCTTGAGTTCACCACATCATAATCAAGTATGACATTACCAATGTCCTCAAACACATGCAAGCATTCACACAAAAATTAAAGTGAGACAGAATTCAATTGCTAGGTTTTAACTCTTTTCGTTCTCTGACAACCCAATTCTTTAAGAAAAAATACCCTGAAAATTAAGTTGAAAAATAAGGGCAGAAATAAAATGAAACCATGAGATCATTTGTTTTTTATAATTATTATAATGAAGAAAGAAATGAGCAAGTTAGTCATTTCAAAGCACAGAGTTAAAAATAAGAGTGGAATATAAATATAATGTTGTTAAAATGCATATTTGATAATTTGAAGGGAGAATATTGGCCATTTAAATATTAATCTGGTTCTTTCGCACACGAAATAAAAATATAGACCTGAATGAGATATATTCCTAGATTTCGAAAATAAAAAGGAAAAATCATAAAAGTTCTGTGTACTGCCTAAAGTTCACTTTAAAATGAAGTTTAAAATGCTAAGGTGTGCTTTTGTAGCACAAAATAATAAATGTAGTTCCAAAGGATTTCACAAACATAAATGCCATTTCTCTTACAGCAGGAATCTATCATCTTTCTACTTTAAAACTGATATTTCCCCTTGCAAAACTAGTAGAATTTTAAGAATGTAAAACTTTACTAAGTTTGATTTTCCAGGATATATATAAAACAAACAAATAAGCACGTATTTCACTTAATGATTATACACTAAGTAAATACACTATCATGAGCTTCCTGTGAAATGTAGGTAGCAGAATATTCAACCTTCTGTTGCCATAATATTTACCAAGTTATTTCATTACTCTTTCTCTTTGTTAATATACAACATTCTGGTATGGTAGACTAAAGAGGACACAGGAAGTGTGGGTCCCCAAACCTAATCACCATTGTTTTAAGCCAACTAGTTATTCTTTGAAGAATAGTAAACTTCATTTACCTCAAAGTACAAAGGTTAGTAAACTATGATTTATAAGAGCTTTTTTTAAGTTAGGGAGATTATAATGTTTATTAAACACCATCTTCCCCTACATGAAGAGATGTTTGTAGATAATTCAGTCCAAATTCTGTAAAATAGTAAGTATATAGAACATTGGTCAAAACATTGCAAAATGAATGTAAATATCTTTTCTCTATATTTCCACCTGCTACAAGGTTCCCCTCCTGTACAAAAGACATTGTTGGCTAAATTGAATAGGAAAGGAACCTGCTTAAGAAAACAAAAGGTGGGGGAGCCAAGCTATGAGAGAGGTATGTAAGGGAGAAATAGAGCATTGATCAGCACAGAAGCAGGAGCACAAAACTTCCTGGAGTGATGGGAAATTTGATGACAGGGTGCCCGCATAATTAGGGGCGTTAAATTGGGTGCAAAATTGGGCAGTACAAATCCTTTATTTTCAATTGAACTGGACAATCGCTTGAACTCTGGAGACTGTGGGGGGAGAAAAACATCTATTTTCTTTCTTCTATTTCACTGCTTAAAATGGAGTGACTAGAAAAACGCAAAAAGTTGGAAGGATTTGCTCCCCTGAAGACAGAAAGATAACCCAAGGTGAATGTGAATTATTGAGGCTTTTTTTCCCCCAACACTACCGGCTGAGTTCAGGGTGAAATGAGTATCTTGTAAATCAACTCATTGTTTGGGCCTTTTCAAATTAGTTGCCAAGAGAAGTGCGAAAACTTGATAAGCAGGCTCCAGTTTCTGTGTGCTGATTTAGAAATCTCGAAGTTTGTGTGGGTGCTTAGCTCATCTGAGGGAAGACGCGTGAAGGAGCAGAAAGTAAAGAAGACCCTATGGAACAGAGTGCTGGTACGAAGGAAGAAAAAGGAATTTTCAATAAAAATAAAAATGAATAACAGCAACTGCTCTCTTGTGTTTGTAAGGGACAGATTTAGAGTCTTTCCATTTAAGTTGAGTCTGATTTCCTTTTCAGCATCAAATGCCATGACACATTTACAGCATCCAAGCTAGATTCATATCAAACTTGACAGAATAATGTGAATTAAAAGAGTCCTATTCTCATTTTCGAATAGGCTACTTAGCATGAAGCAGCAAAGGCAGTTTTTTCCTTTATTCAGCCCCCATAGAAAGCCAATTTCTCATACATGGGTGCAGAGACTAGGGGGGTTCAGAACACGACTGACCAATTCTTAAGACTTCAGATGTTCCAGGTCCTCCGCAGAATCAATGTGGGGCGGGGGGGAGTGTTAATGCAGTAAAAGAATTCAGAGACAGACGCCAGGCCACATCTAGGTATATGAAGGAAAATCTTAGATAGCTCTTCTCAAAAAGGGTCTTTTTGCTGGTAAATACTGTCCTTGCTTTTATCAGTGTGGACTTGTCTTGAATTAGTCATCGAAATACTTTCTATGCTTAAAAGGAGGTATAGCAATCCAGGATAATTCCCAAAGTCACTCTTGGACCTACACACACACACACACACACACACACACACACACACACACACACTGAAATGTCTTCTTTTGTGCACATACCCACATACACGCAAAAGAAAAAAAAAGAGCTTTTAGAGCTAATTTTTAAAATATTTTTTAATATTACCAATAAACTTGGAGTTAAAAATTGAAGACACATTGCTTAGCAAGAATAAAGAAAGGTAAAAGTGGAAGGCCTAGATCACTGGCAGGGGATCTGAGAGACACTTGTGGCTTACTGGGGAAGCTTCATTTAGCATAGAGTATACAGGGAAATTCGGTTCCCGGTGACAGCACAGTGGGAATTCCCACTCCAACAACCCATGAAATGTTACTGCATAATTATTCACCTTCTGAGGCCCATTAGAACTTATCAGCAGAGAAAGACATTTAATTTAAACTCACCCCTCTGTGCTAAAGAATGGTGGGACCGTGAGATCAAAGCAGGAAGCTCTGTCCTTCAGTGGTTTGCAACACCTAGGCACAATAGGGTGAGAAAAACTCTGCATTCCAACGCGGCCTGGCTTTCCGGACCCCCGAGAGAGGGACTGGAGGGGGCTCCCATCACCAGTTGCTTTGGGGAGGAGAGTCTTGCTGGCTCTGGAGGCGGACGTGTCAATCCTGGAGCCGCTGGCTTCTACCAAATAATGCAAACGCTTGGCCTTGCTGGCGACCTGCACACTACATACCAAGTTGGGCACCCCTTTTTCCTTCGTCACCATAGGTATGGAGTCATTGCAAAGGGAATTTTTACTACCAGGAAAAACACTGGAAGCCCAACAAGTGTGCAACTCTAGGAAGACCCCATTAGTAAGAAGAGCTTGACTGCGGCCCCATCGCAGGACACGTCAAACAAAGACAAATGGGGTTGTGTAGGCCACCAGTCACTGCCAAGTTTCACCCTTGGTTTATTAAGGTACAAGGAATACCAACACCTGAAGGCCAAAGGCATGGAGACGCCAACAAGAATCAAGCTGCTTGCTCTTTTCTCCAGACAGCCCGGGAACTGATAACTTCTCTAAAGACCTTGAAGGGACACATGGTACTTTTCCAAATGGTTGTTGTGTCCATCCAAATGTCGCCAAAAAACTTGACCCAGAAAGCAAGTTCTAGAGATCTGCCAACAGGCGCTGAGCAAAGAGTGGGAGGAAGGCAGGGGGGAAGGAAGCCTGCCAGGAGTTGTGGGAGTTTAGGTACAAAGCACTAAAAGAAAAGCTTGGCTGTGCTCAACAGGTACCCGACCCTCCCATCCTGCCTGCTGGACTCTCCGTGGTGAACAATTCCTAAAATTCAAAAAGTGCAAGAAGTTTTCATAGCCAACCAGACTCACTTTTGCTCCGTTAAATAAATAAATAAATAAATAAAAAGTCAGCGTGGGAAAAGGTCCCTCCATGAAAGTCTGGCAACCCCATAACAGGACCATGAGAATGATGGGTCCCACCTCTGCAGGACCCTGTAAGGATTGCTGAGGGGCCGAGGAGGCAGGAGAAGAAGATGGGCGGGTGAGTCAAGGTAGTAGCTCAGGTGGCCGCTGGTGGGTCTAGGCATGAGGCCACCTTGGACGTGAAGAGCAAGGGAAGGGCGGGGAATCCAGCGAGGGAGGCGAGCGAGGCTGCCCTCCGGCTTGGGCTCGCCCCAGGTCAGGCCTGCGACCGCAGGCGGGCGACAGCGCGCTGCAGAGCGGGCGCGGGGCGCAGGGTGGCGCTCGCTGTCCGCGCTGCAGGCACAGGTGGCCGCCGAGCCTTTGTGTGCGGCGGGTGCCGAACCGGGTGACCGCGGGACGAGCCCGCAGTGACGGCGCTGGAGAGACGGGCCCGGCCGCCCCCTGCACCTTACGTGGATGCCCGCGGCTCAGACAGCGCTGGTGGGGCTCGACAGCGAGGAACCTTTCTGGAGGGTGACTCGGGGGGGTCTGAGAGCGCTCAGTTTGCGGGGGAGGGGGGATGCCAGACAGCGGCTGGCTCCCGAACTCCGGCTCCTTCGAGCTCCTCCGAGAGTCCAGCACCAGCAAAGGGGGATCTTCGCGTGCGGCTGAGCCGTAAAGTTGGGGAATGAGCTTCGCACCCGAAGTCCAGCCCGTGAACTTGAAAAGACAGCTTTCAAAGTAACCCCAAGGCGCCGCGGGCTGGTGGCAAGCGCGAGGTGCCCGGAGCCAGGTCACCGCGGGCGCCCCACGCTGTCCCTAGAGCTCTGGGGACTTTCCTTAGGAACCCAAGCTAATGCAGAAAGTCATTTCTGCCACCAAGACACCCGCCGTCAAGAGACTTCACAGAAAATTAAATTAAACACGCGCCCTGGGACTGAAAGAAAATAGACTCCCACCCGCCCGCAGCAGCAAATCAACAGTCAGCTCTCGGGGCGGGCAGAGGGGACCCAGAGGCGCCCGCAGACGCGTCCCCTACGATCAGCGGCCGGGGTCCGGGGGACAGGCAGGGATGAGCGGCTTTCCTCTAATCCGGAAGCAGGAAATTAAGAAGGGCGCCAGCAAGTTCTGCATCTTAGTTTTTAAATAACAGCCACAGAGCGAAGGCATCAAAAAACGCCACCCGACCTCAAGCACTAACTTCAACCGAGTACAGACCTATTCCCCAATCCTTACTTAGATAATAGCATCTTCCTGAAATACAATGATAATTACCTGTGAGTCTATTGAAGGAGGGAAAAGAAAGAATTATTCCTGGGGTTATTTTAGTAAGAAATGGAAAAGAGTAATACCTGTTGGCACAGAACAAGTGTGTACACACATAAAATAAAGAAGAAGAAACGTAGTTTACTCGAAAATACATGGACCAAAATCAATGACCTCTTCAAGACCATTTGTATAACAAAAGTAATAAAATTTATCTCTACCGGCTTAAGCAAGCAGCAAATATTCAAATCTACATTTCACTGAGTTTTTTGTTTTAATTTCATAGTTCAAAAAGATCCTTTGAATTTTGGGGATAAACCACTATAATACACAAAATCTTCATTTCCAATCATTTCCTCCAAAAGACCTCTTCAGGAACATTTCATTCAACAAACTCACCAAAGGCGGATGAGAGATCTAACCATATGGCAATAGGGGTCGGTCTCATCACCTGCTACTCTTTTTAATTTTAGCATTCTCTAGTCAAGGAAGTCTATTGAGAAGCTACACCAAAACCAGACTCACAGGAAAGTAGACAGACCCACCAAGGAACTTTCTCCCAGTATCTGTCGATTACCCGGGAGTCACTAACACACATTTAAATTATCTAGCGAAAAAAAAAAAAATTAGCTGGTAGTCCAACTTTATCAAATCACAAATAGTCACAACCCTAAATGAACAAGATCACCCAAAAAGAAAGAAATTGTGGGGGTTGGAGGGGAGAAGCAGAGTGAGAAAGACTCAAGTTGAGGGAGGAATAAGATTGCCAGCAACTGTTTTTTAAATGAGACAGTTCCTTTCTAGTCTCCGCAGGATAGGCTGATACGAGCTGGCCTGACCTCTGGGTCAACAACTAGTTTGACTCCACCTTGATCTGCAAGACCAGAAGCCTGTCCTTTGGTTTAAAGTGACAGCCACTTCTATTTCATCTGAATCCCTAGCCATTGGCCAGAAGTATTTTATCAGGCTACGATGGAAGAAAAAAAAAGATCACTTTTGCAGCCCTAAGAAAACAGGTTGTTCATCCCCAAGAGGAAAACACTGCCCACCTGGTATTAAATTAATTTGGAAATATTGCTCAGTAACCATCAAAACAAACTAAAGCCAAGCTGTTAGGGTGAGGGAGAGCCCAAAGAAGAAAGTGAAAGTTTGCACATCTGTATCACTGAAAAAAAAACATCAGTCTCCCATGAAGTACCCCAAAGAAACCATTTTCCAGATGACATCTCTCCTTGGCATAACCCGTCCCTTAATCAAATGTCCAACTTGCAGGAAATGCAACTGAAAAAAATAAATGTAGCAAGCAGCTTTCCTCTTACCTGCCTCTACATTTAAATCCAGAATCGTCCTCTCGGAATCCCTCAGTACTGCAACTTTCAACAAAAAAGAAACACTTAAACTGTGTTCTGCGTAATTCCTAGGAAGAAAGTGACAGAGACTATTTTATTTTTCAGTAACCATTACTTAGAGCTAGAGCATACCCCCTCCAAAAAAATTAGTTAACTTGTTAGTCTGTAACCATAAGGATTGAAGGTCTCAGATACCAAATGGACAGTTGTTGGCAACCTGGGTATCAGCTATATCATGATCACATGGAAAAAATGTCACATTTTTAATCCAGATTTTGTGATACTGTAATTCTCTACACTTCCATTTATTTGAACATATTTGGACTTTATATGAATTTCAGGGAAGATCTTTCAGTTCAAGATAGACACCAAACACTGAACTTGGCGTGGGAGAATGAAACAGAAAGAAAGAAGCTAAACTTATTAGAATCTCAACACACTAACTTTTTATTCAGTTTGATTCAAAATAATATTAATCTAATAATGAAATTGTTTGATATAACATTGATCAGCATTTAAAGTATTTGTTTCAAAGTATGGCTCGAGGACACCATTGCTTAAATGCACTTAGACAACACAGATTTTTTTATTGGCATTCATTGACACCTTTGAACAATAGCCTCACAGATTAAGGTTTAACCTTCCTTTTCTTTGGTGGCTTTTTAGCAACTTTAAAAGAACAGATAACTCATTTCAACAGGAATCTACTGATATTTACTTCTACATAATCTTTAGCTAAGACATGGAATGCCAAAAAAACGAGCTTTTGTCAGCTCGACCTCCTCTTCCTAACAACAAAAGTTATTCCCCAAACATGTTTTTATTTTACATGTACTGATCTTCCCATGTGAGACTGGGCCTTTCAAATAATTAAATGCAATTACAGGCCAACTTCTTGCCTCGTTCTGGATACTGAGAAGGAAGCACAAAGGGGAAATTTCTTTGAATTGTTTGGTGACCTAGTGCAAGTTTTAAGAGTTCAGTAAATCCTGATGCTATGAGCTAAATCTATGGTAAATAATTAATTACATTTCTTAGACACTATAATCTTTATCTTGGTAAACAAAGAAAACACAGTTTTGCCAAATAGATCTTGCATTTAAGTAATATCTTAAAGGTAATTATTTAAATATTATCACAAAACAGGGTCATATTTTGTTTAAATTAGACATTTAAAATGAAGATAAAATGCAAATGTCCATAGTTTAAAAGGGGAAAAAATACAAATTAACTGGCCTAGTCTTTTATCTGAGTTTATTAATACCATTTAAAATATTACAAATAAATCAATTACATTTCATGCATTTAAAATGCAAGTCTAAAATGTTCCAGAGAAAGGCTTTTCATTTCAATGTGAAATATCCAAATTATTTCAACATTACAATGAACAATTAGTTTGCAGAATCTGCAAACACTTAAATGTAGTGTCAGGAGTGTTTATTAACAGTTAACAATATTACCTTCAGGAAATACACAAAGGCCAAAGTTAGTCAAGATTCACTTGGACAATTTATTTAATACATGGGTTTTGGCAAACCCAGTTATTATAGAAGAACTCTCACTTTAACTATACCTGAACTGCCAGCAAATGCGAATAAGTACATGCTCCATTAAATTAAATCTCATCCAACATTTATCAAATATTGTCTTAGTTACAGTTTGATACCTATCTAAATTCATATTCGAGCAAAACTAGGCCCCGAAAGTGCGTGTGTGGCTCTGCACCTCCAGAAGTGAGATCAAAAAACCTGCAGCTCATCAGAACCTCAAGGATAACTCTTAATATTTTCTTGTGACAAAAAAAATCAAGTTTACTTCAATATATTTTCAAATATTTACCGGAAGTAATGTACAAGAAAAATACTATACAAAATCGTCTCCTGGACAACTGTCCCTCACACCCTCACACCGGTGGAGTTCTGTTTAATCGGTAACTAATCTAGAACGATTCTGAAGTTGTACAAACCATTAGGTTCAGATATATTTTACAAAGATTTTTTTAAAATTTATTTTCCTATTTCCCTCTTTTGGCATTTAAACTACAGCCTTATCTGAAATAAACGGTAGCTTCTTCACTTGAGTTTAAGTCATACACACACAAAAAGTTTAACCCTAAAATCTTCAATAAATTGTAAGAATTTACAGAAAAGGGAACTATACAAAATGATGACTGGACTAACAAAAAGAAAAAAAAAAAGATCGGGCGATAATGCTTGGGAGTTGTGGAAAAAACGAGGTAGAAAAGGACAAACACGAAGATAGTTAATCTGGTCTCACCGGAAAGTGGGTATTTTTGCATAAGAAAGACACCTACCCTCACTCCCACCCCCACCCCTTAAGTTAAGTTAATGCGATCAAAATAACTTTGGGATCAATACTAGCAGTTTAGAGAGAGAGAAGCGTGCTCACTCAGAAGAAGAGGAAAAACTCTCCGAGAAGAGGAAAAACTCTCCAGAAAGCAAACTAAATGGAAGATGGGGGTTTTCTCCCTCGGTTTTTCATTAAAAAAAAAAAAAAAATCACAAAAGTGAAAGAAGACGGCAGCTGCAATAAATCCCAGGACAGCTCGGCCCGAAACTCGCAGCGGTTCCACGCCAGGGAACAAAGACAGGCCGTGCTTATTAGGAGAGAGGAACTTTGCAAACTGCGTCTAGGTGCAGCCAGACTCCGGCCCTGCGGCGAGCCGCGGCCGGTCTCGAGCGCTGCTCCACCCCGCAGCCCAGGACTCGGCTCTGGAACGCGATCCCAGCCGGGGGGGGGGGGGCGACCGTCCTCCATTCTAGTCCTCCCCGCGGTTCCGACAGCTCAGCAGCGTGCTTTCCGAATTAGATTCATCTAGATCGAAGCCCCCCAAACCTCTGCCCTCTAGACGTTCCGCCAACCTGAAGCTGGAGGAACGAAGTCAGGCGGGAGCGGGCTCCGCCTGCATCAGGAGGGGAGTCACCCCGCACAGCCAGGCAGTCAGAGCCCGCGCCCCCGGTGCGTGTTCCTTGCATGTTCACATCCCTTTTACAAAGTTAGTGAGAGAGAGAGAGAGAGAGGGAGGGAGGGAGAAAAGAAAACGAGAGAGCGCGAGCAGGACGCAGCGGAGAGAGGCTGGAGTGGAGGCCAGGGCACACCAAGCCCCGGGGACCCACGTGCGACGAGGTGCGGGCCCCGCGCGGGCGCCGGCTCGCCTGTCACTCCAGGCCGTTGCGGTGGCCCGGTTCCGGGGGCGGCAGCAGCTCCGGGGAGTGGCAGGGCGGGCTGCCCGCGGCGCTGTGCTCGCTGTCGGTGTCGCTGCCCTTCTTGCCGCCGCCGCCCGAGCCCGCCGAGCCGCCGCCGCCACCGCTGTGCGTCTTCACGTGCTTGCTGAGATGGTCGCTGCGCATGAAGCGCTTGTTGCACACGGGGCAGGCGAAGCGCTTCTCGCCGGTGTGGGTCCGCAGGTGCCGCTGCAGTTCGTCGGAGCGCGTGAAGCGCTTGCCGCAGAACAGCCAGTTGCACACGAAGGGCCGCTCGCCCGTGTGCCAGCGCAGGTGCGCCTTCAGGTGCGACGTCTTGCCGTACACCTTGCCGCAGCCTGGGATGTGGCAGCTGTGCAGCCCCTTGCGGCGCAGGCTGGCCCCGGCCGGCCCCAGGCGCTCGGCCTCCTGGCAGTTGGGGCAGTCGCAGGTGGCGCGGCCCGAGTAGCGGCGGGCGGAGGAGCGCGGGGAGCCCCCGAGCGGCGCCGCGGGCCCCGCGCTCAGCATGGAGCCGCCGGCGCCGGCCAGCGGCGACGGCGCCGAGTCGGGGTAGGAGCCGGGCAGCACGGGCTTGAAGCCGTCCATCAGGTGCTGGCCCGCGGGGCTGAGCAGGTGCGACGAGGCGCCGCTGCTGAAGGCCGAGTGGCCGAGGCCCGAGTAATCCGAGTTGTAGCCGCCGAGCGGCGAGTGCAGAGAGGTCTGGAGCCCCCCGGCGGCGGGGTGCAGCGAGCCGGGCAGCGCCGCCGCGCCGTTGGGGTTCTGCACGTCGATCCAGCCGGCGCCCACGTCCCACCAGCTGGAGGCGCCCGCCGAGCCCACGTCGCCCGCCGCGCTCAGGCCGGGATGCGAGGGTTTGAACCACGATTCGTACGGGTGCGCCATGCCCACGCGCGGGTAGATGCCCTGCAGCCCGTCCACCGACGTGTGCACCTTGGAGATGAACACCGGCTGGTGGGAGCCGTCCTGGGCGTGCGCCCCCGAGCCGCCGCCGCCGCCCCCGCCGCCGCCGCCGCTGCCCCCCGCCACGCCCGGGGCCTGGAACACCGAGTAGTCGTTGGCGAAGGGCGAGCTGGATGCGGCGGCCGCGGCGGCCGCGGCGGCGGCCGCGGCGCTGCTGGAGGTGAGCGAGAAGGCGCTGGAGCCCGGCGAGCCGCCGCAGCTGAACGAGTCGGACACCAGGGCCGCGGCCGCCGCTGCCGCCGCCGCGGCCGCCGCCGCCGCCGAGGACGAGCCGCCGTTCCTGGAGGCCCCCGACACGCCGAAGCCGGACAGGCTGGAGCCCACCACGTTGCAGCTGCCGGAGGACGACGACGAGGAGCGTTTCCAGGGGTGGAAGCCTTTACCGAACGAAGAGGAGCTGTCCGAGAGGGAGGAGGGAGACGGGCTGGGGCTGCCGATCTTATTGCAGGTAGCAGCGAGCATGGCCAGAGGAGTGGATCCCAACCTCGGTTCTTCCTGCGACCCCGGAGAGAAGGGTGGGGGAGGGGTGGTGGGCAAAGGGTCGGTGGGGGAGGGAGGGGAGACATGTGCGTTAGTCCCCCGGTCACCTCCACAACGCCCCGCTGCTTCCCGTCTCTGGCTGCGGCGCGTCGCCACCGACTCACCTGGAACCCCCCAACAGCCTGGTCGCCCGGTCGCCTCCTACTCTACAGGAGGGGGACACGTTGGGCTGCCGGCGTCTGATTCCGGAGCCAAGCGCCACGCTAAGAAGAGCGTGACAAGGATCGTCACCTAAAACAATACTCGGGTGCATACAAGGCCCCGGCCACTTTGGAATCGAACAAATCGGATGGGGGAGAAGTAAGTTCTGCCTTGGCGGAGAAAGCTGGGGGAAATCCCTGGCTTGCTCTTAAGAGCTCTCCCCTTGGAATCCGGAGAGAACCTAGAAAAATCCTGTTCCGGTCCCCCCCAGACTTCTCCTGGGGTTTTCCTCTCAGGCCGAAAGAGGTCTCATTGCAGAGCCGAGTGGCTCGCTCTTCCTGCTTTTTCGTAATTATTAATTTTTAAGTATATCTCTAATAGTAAAAGCAAGACGAGTTGAACGTACCTGCAACACAAGGCTGGCTGCGAATTTTTTTTTTTAGGGAACGGGGGGGGGAGAGAATCGGCAGTATGCCCAAGAGGAAAAGCTTGCTCTCTGTACCCCCGAAATCGTAGCGTGTAATAGGGGCTACGCGCAGGTCTCCCGGGCGGGGAGCGGCCGGGCGCGACGAGGTGGCTTGTCTCTTACTGCCCTTCCAACCTTTTCCTGTGCTGAAAAAGTGACTCGGCCCCCCCTCCCCCCTTTCTTTTCTCTAACCCCACTTGTATTTAAGGGGGGGAGCTCTCAATGGAGAGACTGATAGCCCGTGGCCTGGCCGGGGCGACTTTAACCCCCTCCGATCGGTAATAAAAGGAAACTAATTAAACCAGCAAGAGAAAATCCTGAGACTCACCCCTAGAAGTGAAGTTGCCATCACACAAAAGTGCCCTCCTCCTCTCAGAGGATCTTTTTTATATTGATAAATCAGAGGCAGTGTTTTTTTAGAGGTGTGCAATACAATGATCAGTTCCGCCCATTCCACCACAATTGTAGCTCCCTCTCCGGCTTTGAAGTGCCGCGGAGGCGCGGCCAGCCAATCTGCGGCCTCGCCGGGCCGCGCCGCGCGCGCGCCGTGAGGTCATCGGCGCCGCCGGTGGGGAGGGGGTGCGCGTGGTACCCCGGGTGCGCGTGTGTACGCGCGCGCGTGTGCCACGATGTGACCGCGAGTGGGACCCACCGCGGAGCGGGCAGTGCGGAGCTGGGGGTTGGAGGGGAGAAATGTGACAGGGGAACTGACTGTGTGTGGGGGGATCGCGATGGCGCACAGGGGGATGGGGGTCGTGAGTGACAGTGTGAGTGCGTGTGCCATGGGGAAGGAAGAGGGGCCAGGCTGGGAAGGGTCGGAGGAGATGGGGGTGCTGCACTGGAACTCAAGCCCGCTGACCTAGGGAACGCGCGTGGAGGGACAGCGCGATACAGGAGTCGGGGGTGGCGTGCAGGAGTGTTAGGTATGGGTGGAGAGAGGGAGAGAGAGAAAGAGAGCGAGGAGGGGGCACGTGAGCGCGCAGCGAAACGGGGGGCGGGCGGGGGAGGGAGGAACCGCACTATAAAGTGTACGTACGGAAGAGATTGGCCATTTGAAGAGCTAAACTGGCTGCGAAGTTGAGTGCGGCTGGGTAAATAAATATTCCGAAGCTGCCACCGTCACCAACTTCCTCCTGATCCTGGTGCCTCGATGTTTTTCCCCCGTACCTCCCCCCTCCCCTTTTCTTTAGCTTCCTGGACTCCGTCACTTTTTTTTTTTTTTTTTTTTTTTAAGAAAATCTTGGTAACTTACCTTCTCTGGACGCTCCAGCCAAATAGGGAGACTGGGAGGCTGTAAAGGGTTGGGGGGGGGGAATGAGGTGGGGCGTGTGTGTGCGCCTGCGCCCAGGAGTTGTTACTTTGATGTGATTTTCTCTCTCTCTCTCTCTCTCTCTCTCTCTCTCTCTCTCTCTCTCTCTCTCTCGGGATAAGACTGTGCATTGGAAGTGCACGTCTCACTGTAGAGGAAGTGTGTTTGTCCCATGCCTTGGAGTAAATTTACAAAGGAATTTATAGAGAAGGAAACAAAATTTTTGAGGGGTCCCCCATTAGGTGACAAACGGAGGAGCATTTTACCCAGTTAAGAAGTTTTCACAGAAACCCCACTATGCCTTAGAGAGAGAGAGAGAGAGAGAGAGAGAGAGAGAGAGAGAGAGAGAGATGGAAATCTGTGCGTTCCTTTATGTGTAGAAGGAAGAAAAGCTTTGGGAAAATCTTGGACCACCTTTTCAGAAGCGTGTGTGGTGAGGCAGGTGATTTGTGGGTGTGTTCCTGTGTACACTCAGGTCAAAATCAGTGGATTTTAGTCACATGATTACCATTTTTATTACTTGCTTACAGAAATGTCATTATAATCTTCTGGTCACAACGACAGAACTTCTTAACCCCCCCCCCCCCCAGAAAACCCGACATTACGGCAGGGAAAAAAAAAAAATGTAGTCCTTGTAGCCCTGTTGAATTTTCATGGTTTTTAGAGCCCAGTAATTCATATTTTACTGTGCTTCAAAGATTCTTAAAGGTTTAATTTTAAGATGGAACTGATTAAGATATGACTAGGTAAGAAAGCTGCTTTGTTTTAACTTGGAAAACCTCTTCTCCCTTCCTTCCTACCTTCCTTCCTTCCTTCCTCCCTCCCTCCCTCCTTCCCTCCCTCCTGCTCTCTCTTTCTTTCTTTCTTTCTTTCTTTCTTTCTTTCTTTCTTTCTTTCTTTCTTTCTTTCTTTCTTTCTTTCTTTCTTTCTTTCTTTCTTTCTTTCTTTTGTTGTCCTCAAGTGTATGTAAGCTTCCAGAGATAAAATAAAAATCCTCCTGGGATTGCTGCGAAGTACAAAGTTAAGCTGTCTCATTTGTGCACAGTCGAGGCCAATGTTTGCATGTGAGTTGGTATTTCTGTGCCCCCTTTCAAGGGTGCTGGTATTGACTGCACATCATATCTATTGATTAAGGGGCTAAGGTACATTCCAATACTTTGAAGTTAAGTGTGAAGTAAATTAATGAAGTGCTTTCTTCCTCTGAAGGCTGACGCTTACCATAAATGTCGTGCTTCTCCCAGCCAGCCGCTCTGAATGATTTTAGCGTGTTGAGAAGGCGTGACAGGCCAGCCCAGAAGGAGGAAGGGGTGGGGGAAGGAGGGAACTCCGTTTAACAAATAAAAGAGAATTAACTTCATTGCTTTGGTCGGCTTCAGTAATGATATTCATTTTAAGGACCTAATATACACTTGTTCAGATTTGGGGTTTAACTCCAATCAATACCGTCACCCTCAAAGGTGGAGAGAAAGCTCTGAAGGAAGACTCCTTTCTATGAATAGTTATTTTATTTTTTCATCCTCCTATCTTCTAAAAGGGAAAAAAAGCAGGACTATTAAAAAGTTAAATGCTGAGGGTGAGAGTAAACAGAGGCGGGAACCACTGTTTCCTCAAAAATGCCAGGAATTAGTCAAACTCAGCATCACGTGACTGCAATTTCCAGCTACCTTACTGGAAGGTTTTCCATTTATATAAATGCACTTTAGAATCACATGTCATTCTTCCTATGACAATGAGTCACAATGTTAGTGTGGATTTAATGAAAATACTAGATTCTTCCATTTGCATGAGGTTGGCTTACAGCATTTGGGGGTTTTTGAAGGTTTAAATGTGCAGCTTTCTTCACCAGAAAAATATATATTAGCATGTCACTGATGTACAGTATATTTACATGCATACATTCCATTTGCTCTCACTGTAAAAGTAAGGGGGTTATTTCCTAGTAGCTTAGGCCAGGGGCTTTTTGTTTGTTTGTTTGTTTGTTTCCTGCAATGTTTCCTTTCTGCTCACCACACCCAAGAAGTTAGTGTTTGTATCACCGGTATTGAACTGCAGAGTTTAAAAGAAGACCCAGTGCCCAAAGCATGAAAATAGTCACAATCTTGCTTCTGGGTTAAATGCAACTGGTCTTCAGTGCAGTTCTTTCTCTGCTTTGGAGAGCCGACTCCATCATGACTGAATCCTGTCACAGAGGAGAAAAACAGTTGTGCTAGTTACAATGGGCTCAGTTTACCTGTTGAGATATATTGATAATGCTCACCATTCTAATGTACATGTTTGGAGAGGGAAGGGGAGAAAAAAATGAAAAGTTTAAGTTTCTGAGCATCAATTAAAAGTTTTCCCCCATCCCATCAAAGAAGAGTAGATGAATATTATGCTGTTTCTTGCAAACCTGTGGGGGATCCACTATCAATAAAGCTAAAATCTATTAAGCATTCTGTATGCATCGGCAGCATAAATTTCATTTGAATTTCAAATTTAATAAACCAGGAGGTTTTTAATCATCCCTGGTTTTATTTGTTTGATATTAACATGCTTATTGACCGGGTCTGGTGACCAGTTTGATCATTACAGGACAGCAAAAAGTTAATTAAAACGACCACAGCCCCTTAATCATATCATCTGTCTCATCCATGTCGCTCTCTTTATTACCGGGAATGATGGATAGTCTCCCAGATTAATTTCTCTGTTTCTTCGATTTGGACAACAGCTTTTGGGACCTAATTTACATCCTGGGAACAACTTGCTCAAGTATATCTAACACCTTGCAGCTACAATATACATCAACATCTCCTTAGATGGAACAGAGGAAAGGGAGGGATTTTTTTTTTTTTTCTTCTTTTGCAGGCGGGTTTGAAGATCTCATCAATGGTCCTGTTTGGAGCTCTTACACTTTCGGAAAAAACCAAAGAAACAGAAGGTCCTAAAAACAAATTAGAAGCCTCGATCTCTGCTTTTCTTTTGGGGGGGCAGTGGGGGAGTGGGCTATACCTCTGTTGTTTGATTAATAGATTAAAATGTGTAGATCCAGCGACAAGCAAATAAAGCCATTTGTAACCATTAGATACAATTAGGGATTTATAGTTGAAAGCATCAGTTATTTAGGCTTTCAAGTGTCCGGCAACATATTTACAGCAAAATACAGTCTTGAACGTAAGTGTGGTAGGTCATATACACAGGACTGAAAGAAAAAGAAAGAAAAAAAAATCCTTATAGAGGACTGCCTAGGAGCTAGAGTACGTCTGCTGGACACGGATAAGCCGCCCGTAATATTTCGGTTGCAGGAGCCTGCAGTCAGGGGTCTGCAAGCTGACCAGTGGGCGCCCGCCGCGAAAGCGAGCGAATGAACGCGATGGCAGCGGGACGACCCTGGCAGGCGGCTTTGCAGAGGTGGGAAGACGGCCCCCTCGCCCTCGCCCTGGTGCTGGGCACCTGGCCCGGGGACGCGGTGGCTGCTCAATAAAGCATGAGGCAGGATTGCAAAGGGGGCCGAGTGCCGCGGGGTCTGCGGGAGGAGCGGTCTGAGCCAGGTGGAGGGTGGGGGGTGGGGGTAGATGAGAGGAGAGGGGAAACAGGGGGAGGGGGTGGTCCCCCTCCCAAGTTCTATGGTCAAAGTTTTTTTTTTCCTGTTGCAAAGAAAAGATGTGCAGGCGCGGACCTGTGGATTCCTGAGCAGGGCCCTTTCAACAGCCCATCCCTACTCTTGGGTGGGTTTACCAACACTTCCTGGGAAGGGAGGCAATAAAAGCCCCTCGCTGGTGGCAGATTGTTGAACCGTAGGTGGGAAGGGATCAGTGGGCTAGAGCTGAGAGAGGGCTGTATTTTCCTGATTGGAAAATGGGAACTTCCACGCTGAACAATAGCCCCTATTAGCGAGGTTATTCGGTCTCAACTGTCCGGCCACATTTACAGCCGAGTTCCTACTTCCCCGGCGTAGCTTAATTGCATGCATTTTTTGACCACGGCAAAGCCACGGTGACTCCACAGCTACGTCTGCGAGCGTCTGGTGAATGCCAAATGCTGCTTTTCCAATACATAGAAGAGAGCATTTCTTTTCTTTGGGGCCTCTTTCTGAATCGACAATATTTTTCTTCCATTTCTCCTTAATGTTCAGCTTTTTTCTTCTCTGCAGCTTCAAAGCATTCAAACTTAGCAACATTTTAATTGAAAGATGTTTATCCCTCTCACCTCGGATACTATGAGCTTTCATTCCCTTAGCCGAACAATTCAAGTCAGAAGACAAGGATTCCACTCCATATAGCAGTCATTTTAAGGAATTAGATTCACAGATTTGGGGGGAGGGGGGTAAAGAAGATATTTACCAAATTGAGAACCCAGCCAAAATCTCCAATCTGCATAAATGTGCGTGTAGCCTATTTAAAGGAAGAAAATGAAACACTTTTTCCTGTTTATTATCTTCATGCATAATCTATCTTCACCCTGGGTTAATGTAACCTTGTGCTAGCCTTATAAGCAAATATATATGCTCTATGGTTATAGCTCATATTGTTCCCAACCTAGAGATGAAATTACTAATTCTACTGCTCTTCAAACTTCTTCTTCATTAAGAAAATGAAGGAAGCATTTGCTCATTTGGAGTGAATGGTGTGTATATGTTCTTGTTATACAAGGCCGCTATGGAAGGGAGAAAAAAAAAAAAAGCTTAGCTATTCAGATGTGTGTCTCTAATTTTTTTCTATAATAGATTTGTTTCCCCTGTTTTCTCTTTGAGTATTACATATTACTTTCTCACATCTAACATGGAGAGTTAAAAACTACTAAATTCTTAGCCTCAACCCCTATTGATTTCTTTTCATTTCTGTTCTGCTCCTAGAAGAGGCAATGCTCTCAGATCACCCCGCCGTCTCCTCCAGACGGTTGACAATTGCAATCGCAGTTTCAGGAAGATAAATGTTACTTTGGGAATTGTGCTTAATTACAAATAATCTAGGAGCTGCTCTGGGTCTCTGGGTTTAACCACACATGTGTTCAAATCATTGTACAAGGTTTACAAATGGGTGACATTTGCAAAGGGAGATAGGTACAGTTCATTTTCTAAAACCATGGGACAAACTGGGATCCTCGCACTTGGGAATTCGACATCAGGTCCTGAGAGATTACAGATCAAAACAGCCATCAAAAAAGTGTGCGGTCTCAAAATACTTAAAAGTATAAGTGGGGAAAATCTTCACTGAGGCTTACTTTCAGAACAATTTTATAAATATAAAAACCTGAAAAATAAAACCCTCTGTAAGTTCTTAAAATCCTTTGCATAAACATACTTGTTCAGAGAGGATATTTAATCTCACATAGGTGGATTTATTTCATAGATTATTTTTTGTAGGATGTTCTGTGCCTTTCTCCTAAAATAACTCAATGATTATTTTATTTATTTGCAGTTCCTCTTGTAACTCAACTGCTTATCTCTCTCTCTCTCTCTCTACCTCTCTCTCTCTCTCTCTGTGTGTGTGTGTGTGTGTGTGTGTGTGTGTGTTGCTTTGCTTATGTGGCAGTTCAATTAGCGTTGTTTGTGTGTGTGCATGCTCTCTTCTTTTCTAATAGTCTTATTAACAAGAAAAAAGGTGGTGAACAGGTTATTCTCCTAACCTGACCTGGCTGTAAGGGTAAGATGAGCAGCACTGAGCAGATGTCCCCATTTAAGTCGTTCTTTTCCCACATGCCTGCTGGATATTGCAGGCGCGCAGGAAGCTCGCTGCAAACCTGGCCCATTTCAGGCCATAATGGCCACGTTATTTCGGCCCAGTGAACATGAACAAAATCGCGTGCTTTAGAATCATTCGACTCTGAGTCCAGGAAAAGCAGGGGGTGTGGTGGCAAGTAGGGGTGGCTGGGGGTGTGGGGGGGGGCGATTTCATCTCGGATCGCAGGAAGAGAACTTGCTCAAAAGAATTTTTCCCCAGCAAATATAGTATAATTTACAGCGCAACTTAATAATCCGAGGGGCAATTCAGAAGCCCTTTGCGTTGTAAACCGCTTTTAATTACCTGCCAGAGCAATTAGCTGACTATCACGAAGAAATTAGATCGCTCAATGTAGCATAAATAATGTGAATAATTTTGTAAGAAGAATGGAAAGCGAGACCTGGTGTTTCTTTATAAGGAAATAACACCTCGTACTGTACCGGCCCTCCATGAACACACATTAATGTCTAGGCATGCGTGGATATGAGTCCAAGCAGGAGCCCTCTGGCTGTGGTTCAGCACTTTTTCCGTTTACATATGCGGGGTGAAAGTCGGCTTCCAGGCGTTCGATCTCTAGCCTTCCAGCTCACAGTAATTAACACACAGCGACTTCAATGGGAAAACCTGTTTTCCAGATGATTTTTACAATACAGCTTTATGTCTCATTTGGCAGTTTAAATAGCTGGAGTTGTTTTCTGGCTTCATCTCCACTATCATCTGTTGAGCATATTTTGCTTATAATATTGAATTCGGACCAAAACTTAGGTGCAGGCTAGTAGTGCTTTTTCTTAAAAAGTGGGGATGGAAGAAATCACTTTGAGGAACACTGGGCCAAGAATTCTTGAGAGGAGGCGCAGGTGCTACCAGATATCTACATCATGCCTGAGTTTGTGAAGTTATGGAAACGTCTACTATGTGCTTCACTTTCACTTTTAGTAAACATCCACCTTCAACATATTTCCTACCTAGTTTATTTGTCTTAGCATCTCCTACCTGTAGAGGAGTTCATTTTGCTTAAATTCAAGAGTAAAGCTGAAACCCAATTTTGGAAGAAAGCTGACAGTGCAATAAAGTGTCTGGGGAAAAAAAAAGTCAAGCTCTTTGAAATTTACTAGGTTTGTAAATTACAAATGAGAATACAGCTTCAAAAGCTATTTAGAAAGAATGTGTCTGCCAATACCTATGCAACACACACACACACACACACACACACACACACACACACACACACACACAAGTTGTTGCAAACAACTCCATGGCTTTCTAGTGTCTCCAAGTGAAGGGAGTCAAAGACAATCCTTTTCCTTTTTTTTCCTGGTAAAGGAGGCAAGAACTGAATCAGCAGGAGAAATAGATGTAAAATTGTCTTGGTCATTGTATGAGGTGCTATCGAATACAGTTCTGCTTGGTGTCTCACAGTGGTCAATGTCCCGCAAGTCCCACCCCCAACATTGGTCCCAGGATAGGGCTGGCGCTCCAACCTGGCCCTCTAACCTGGCCCTTCATATCTGAAGCTTTGGCGCAGTCATTTTCTCAGTGTTCGGTGAGTTTTGCAGAACTTGGAAATGGTCTTGACTCTACAGGCTGCAAACCTGATTTTCTCCTGTGAAAACAACAGTTTTGCTCGTGAGTCAAAAGCGGTAGGTGGAAATTGAAGGAATCCAAATGCTTAGTTTTGTATACCCAGACTACAAAAAGGGTCATTTCTATGTGACAACGGTTCTAAGCAGTCTCTCACCCTCTTCAGAGAGGCACTAGTCACCCAAAGGTCTTTTCTACCTGAATTTAGAGTTGCTGGACTAAAGGAGTGCAGCGTGCATGCCCACAGACAGAGGCCCATTTAGCAGCAACTGACTCCTGTTTTAAAATGTTATGAAGAGATAGCTACATAGGCTTGGGGAAACCTAGGAAATGATCTTCACCACTGGGTTCAGGGGCAACGGAGTCCACAGTTCTTAAGGTCAAGTTTCCTATTCCAATCCCAGACAAAAATCACCTGTCTAAAGGGAAATTTTTATTTTATTTTATTTAAGGCTCCACAAATTTCATTCCAGCATTCAGTAGTGTCTATTTTTAAAGAGGAAATAAAATCACGATTCTTGCTTATGAATTCTGTAGAATTTATCCTCAACCTGTCATTTCCATGTGAATTGGCTTAAGTAGCTTCTTTTCTCTCAAAGGCTTCAAGTCACCAGCTTTACCAACATTAGCCAAGAGGATTCCTCATCTCAAATGAGAAGGACTAGGCAGGCCACCAAAGGAGTTTGCTCTATTTTAATTCTAAAGGAGAAACAGGAGTGTGGAGGAGATAGAGTCAAACTTTTTCATCTCAGAATGCCCGCTTTTAGCTGGCCACAATCAATGTTGCTCCTTTCGTCTCTTTTGTCCTTATTAAAACGAATCATTCCTTTACTGCCTCCACCTTTATTTGGAGGGGGAAGACATTCCTTAAGGCAAAAGAAATATGCTGGATTGATTGTTGAAATGTCTTTAATTGATCTAAAAACATTTCGAGAGGGGGTTCATAAGGCAGACACTTGCTCTTTGATCAACACTGAAGAAGGCAAACATTCAAAAAAATCCAAACCCGTGATATCAGTCTACATTTGGCATTTACACCCCTTATATGTATGAAGTGCCCAATACTTCAAAAGGACAGCTATTAAACACAGAATTATCTATCTTCTTTTTTTCCTTTCAGGAGTTCAGTGGAATTCCAACTTGGATATACACCATGACTATACCTCACCCAATGACGCTGGAAAATGTAGTTGTTTTGCATCAAACGAGTCAACTAGCACACTACCCATGCTTTGCGTCTGAAATATGGGGAAAACTGCATCGACTTTGACTACTTTTCTACTCTTGTTCAGGAAGTTCTCTAATCTTAGGAAATGAACAGCAGGAAGGAAAAAGGTGATTTCTAGAATTTTTGCCATAGTCACCAAATGGAATTCTAAGGTCTGTGGAACACCATGAGCTAGACAACTTTCTGATTATTGACCCAAGTCAAAAGCACTCGTTTCCTTACGCATCGATGGTTAGAATTCCTTCTATAGCTCCCTTAAGCTTTAGGAACAGAAATTTCAAGACTGTTAATAATTAGTGGGAGAAACTACAGGGTTAGAAGTCTGTGGGAGGGAATCATAACCCAAGCTTTCTTTTAAAAGACCTGGTAAGCCCCAGTTCTTAGCTCAGTCAGATCAGAGACACTCAAAGACAGAAATATCAAAATGACTTAGCCTCGGTGTTTTCGCGCACCGAGGATACTGTAGACAACTGAGCCGTCAGAAGCATTTCCCGTGACTAATGGCCAGGGAGGACGTCGGAAGTGGTCTGCTTACTGTTTCCTATATGCCTGGACTACCTTGGCAAAGGGATTCACCAGTAATTTGACTGTTTCCGACTAAGGCCATCTAAAATTCTCCAAGTGCTAGGAAGGAGAGGAAAGGCCAAGGGGAGGCGAGGTGGGGCTGGCACAGGAGGAGGGTGGTCCCCCTCTCACAGCCACAGCCCACGATGGCAACTGTCCAGGGTCTCAGGGAGGCAGCACGCATCAGGGACTCCGGTCCTCCGGGGAACTGGAGAAGTGAGTGGTGGTCAACTTTCCCCACCCTCGCACGCAGAAATCAAGAACTACGTCTGTCTGTGTGTCGGGCGAAGAGCTGTCGGGGTTTCCCGCCGCGCTGCGGAAGTCTGGAGTGGGGCGCTCTTCCCACTGCACCCAGAGGGGTCCGCAGCAGTCACAATATTGGTGCTCCCTTTTCTTCTCCGCTCGCCAGCCCCGCCCTGGGCCGGCTCTCCGCCCGCCCCCGTCGCCCCCAGGCGCAGCCTTGCGGCCACCCTCCCGGGGCACACGCGTCCCCGCCCGCCCGCGGGCCCCCGCTCGGCCGCGGCCGGCCCAACCCCGCCCCGGCCCTCCCTCCGGCCCTCCCCTCCGCTTAGCCGCGCTCTCCCGCGGCGATCGGCCTGCCGGGCTCCCGGGGCCCTCCCCGCCGCCCCAGCGCTCTCCGAGGGGGAGGCGGCGGCCGGCCCCGGGGCGAGGGTTTCGCGGGGACCCCAGCGCGGGTCACGAAGCCTTTCTCCGCGCACCCCGCGGTCCGGGAGACGGGTGCGCGCCGGCGGCGGCAGCTCCCCACCCCGGCACTCAGCCGCCCGCCCCGCTCCTCCTCCGACCCTCCCCGTCCCTCCTCCTCGTCCTCCCCCGGAGGCTCGCACACCCCGCGGGCGGGAAGGGGCCGCCCTCGGGGCGGACAAAGGGGCCGGCGGGGCGGGAGGGGGCTGCGGCCGGCACGCGCGCCCGCGGGAGGAGAGCGCCGCGCCCCGGGCCGCCCACCTGACACCTGCCGCGCGGCCCGGGCCGAGGGGGGCGGGCGCTGGGTGGGGGTGCGAGCGATGGGGCGGGGTGCGCGGGGGGAGTGCGCGGGGGGGGGGGCGGGTCGCGGCCGGGTCAGGTGGCCGGGGACCTCCCAGCCCCGTCAGAGCTGAACCTGCAGCCTTGCTCTCAGGTCTTAATGGGACTTTAACGCTCTTTTCGAAAATTGATGTCACCCTTGCAGATCAGTAATTACAAATCAGAGCTAGTTACCGGGCGGGTTGGCGGGCCGTCCCTGGGGTGTCTGTCTGCTGAGGTCTGTTGGGGTCTCTCCTGGAAAGGTGCTTTCTGACAGATTTCCAGCAAGGGCTGAGGCCGCTCAGTGGGGTACCACACTTTGAAAATCGGGCTTCGCTCCGGGTCGCTCTTGGCTGGGGAGGCAGGCCAGGACCTCCGCAGACGTCCGTGTGCTCCCGCCGCCGTGACTAACTGTCCCGCAGGTGAACTGTGCGCTGCGTGTGGCCTGGACGGTACCCCCGGGACGCGCCCCGCTTGAAACTGACCCATCGCGGGGCGCGATCCTCACCGCGACAGTGATGAAAGCGAAGCCACAGCCCTGCGGGCCGTTTCCCTCCCGAAAGAGATTTGGGCCACTGTCTCAGCATTCAGCAAGAATTCAAAAGAAAATAACTCTCCGGAAAAGGGGGTGGGGAGAGGTGGAGGTGTCCTTGTTGCTCTTAGAGACAACTTGTCACTTCAATGCAGGCTGGCCTTGACTAGGCAGCGATCCTCCTGTCTCAGCCTCCCAATTGCTGGGATTACTGGCTTGCGCCAACATTCTCCGCTTTTCCTTTTCATTCAATGATACTCTTCCGTCTTTTTTCTTATGTTTCTATTTATTCAATGCTATGCTCTTTTCTGAAAAAAAAAAGATTTTAACATGGCAAAAATGGCAGACATAAATGAACCTTTAAAAAAAGAGGCATTACTTTGCATGCGGAAATACCTAGGTTAAAATAATGTCTTTAAAGTGAATATAATTGATTTCATCATGTGCAGCATACCGATGCTCTCAAATCTAGTTCCTCTACAAAGTTATTTTAAAATCCAAATTGAAATATATTTTGAAAATTCTAGCCCAGTAAGATTTAGTTGAGGAAAACTACCCCCCCCCAAAAAAAAAAGACTCGCTGAACTTTTCTTATCCCCAGTGGGCGGTGTTAATTATCTAGTTTGAGCCTTGTAGTTTTCATTGTCAAATACTTGGGTTCTCTCAAAGGGAAGAAAGTTGGGGACTTGCATTCACTGTTTTTCAAGAGGAGATTAAACACAAAATCGATTTAATGGAGCTTCTGTAATCTTAAATACAAGAAGTCAAGAGCTAAAGCCGTAATGGAAAGGTTAGCTTTCTTCCATTGTTCCCGCAATCTAACTCATATTTTTGGAACTTAATTATCAATGAAAGCTGCTACATCAATGCAATACAGTATAGGCAAATTACAAGACCTTTTACTTTTCCCAACTGGGTTTAAATTGCAAATCTTAACACTGAACAGTGTGCTTTTGGCATTGAATATTCAATACAGTGAAACGTGTTTTAAGTGAACCACCCAAGGGCCCAGGAACATTTGCTTAATAATAATACTTTGCAATTCTATAGGGCCTTTCAGGCGAGGATCTCAAGTGGAATGCTCTTTAACTATACCCTGCATGGGAAACCTTGGGAATATTTGAAAGTGCTCACTTAAGGGCCTAGTGGAAAGAGTCTTTTAGTATAGATTTCACAGTATGGTTTTAAGAAATGAGGTACTGCTGAATTTTCACTCTCAGACCTATCATATTCATGGGGGTTTGATGGGTATTGAATATTTATTAGTTATTTTATGTGGAGCATAAAAATGTACATTTTCCCCAACTTTTTTATTTTGATAAGTTTCAAACCAACAGAAAAGTTGAAATAATGGTACAATGAAGGATTTACTCTTAAAGAAAACTCTCATAATATTTCCTTTGCTTAGGGTTGCCAATTGTTTATATTTGGTAGCAATTACTTGTAAGTTATGCTCTAAACTGGTAGATCGATGGATAGGGAGATGAATGGATGGATAGATATACAAATAGAAGGATAGATAGATGATAGACAGATTGATGATAGTAATTTCTGCAGCTAGATATAAGGATGTTGTTTGCTCATTCATGTATATACAGACTTCTGAATATCATTGCATTGTTCTCTTAAGTGCTGCTGGAATTTTTTTGCATAATCATAATGCCAATATATAGCCATCATGCCAATATGAAGACTATATTTTTGCATCTTTCATTCTAGTGACTTTACTTGTACATTCAGAATGTCCATCAATTTCATTGATGTTATCTCTGAATTTGAAAGATGAGATCAACCTAGTAATGATATAAATAATGTTAAAATACTACCCTATAACCTAGGCATTTTAGGAACTTTCAAAATTCTAGAGATCCTGGTGAAGAAATTGCTGTATAATCAGTTTTCAAGAACAATTGGAGAAACCATTTTTATATGCTTATACAATACAAGCAAAGCATTTATATTTCAATCCAAACAAAAAGTCTATCTGCTTTTACCTTAATTAATGTTTAATCTAAAGTATCAGAATAATTGTCCTAATTATCCACTTCATTTTGCTATCTAATATAGACTTGACCAAAGTGAAAATAGCATTGGCAGTTATGTACTTTGAGAACTGTATGCAGACAATTTGCATAATTTAGCCAAAATGGCCAATTAACTGGTATAATTATGAATGTCTAGACTTAGTCTTTACGAAGAGATAGAAGGAAGACCTCTTATCTTTCCAATGTTGAGTTGCCTGTAGCTGTAAGATCCATATTCCTCCTGGTTGAATATTTTTACATTTTTAATTTTAAGCTATTCTCATATGGTTTTATAATATAGACATGCTAATTAAAAGTAATTAGTTGAAGACTATCAAGTACATCTTCTTGTCTCTTGCAAGTCCTTAAAATTATTATGTAACTCAATGTGTGATTTATCCCACTTTGGGAAATATATGTAATTACATATTTACCTCTGTAAAGTTGGAGTGTTGTACTTAATATTCACTCATTAGCGTTTTCTTCTTTTCCGATAAAAAATCAACTTTAAGCTGCATGAAATTCCTGGAGCTTAAGATGATCTTATAAATAAATGTAGATGAGTTTTTGCAGTTGGTTAGGTGTGAAACCCATACAGCTTTATGTAGAAATTAATGGGAACATTAAATTTTATATACATAATTACCTTCTTGGGTCAGGCTCACTGAGATTTTCAAAAATTTTCACCGTAATTTAATAATTTCTTTTATTCTTATGTAGTGCATATTTTTAGGCATGTCTTTTAATATTTCTATAATTTTCTCATCTTCTAAAGGTATTTCTCCAGGCAAAACAAAAATGTTGATGATTGCATTAGTCTCATTAAAGAATTACACTTTAGAAATTTATTATCTAAATTGTATACTTAAGTGTTTAAATATACATATGATAATGTATAATATGACATAATTAGTTAGTTGACATTTTGTCTTTATTTTTACTTATTTATGTTTATTATTACTGTTGTATGGGTGTATATGTTTTTATAGTTAAGAGCATTCCACTTGAGATTCTTGCTTGAAAGCTCCTTTAGAATTGCAAAGTATTATTGTGTCACCCTGCACATGTAGAGAGGTCAGAGAACAATTTTGACCACCTTTGTATGGGTTCTGGAGAGGAACTCAGATTGGCAAACTTGATTCTTTTCTTTTACTCTTTCTTTCTTTTCTTCTTTTTCTTTCAACTTAGTTTATTTTATTCAATAAATGCATTTAAAGTCTAAATATATACTTAGGTTGGTGCTGTGTTACATAAGGACATTTCATTCAAGTCTATATCTCATATTGAGCATGTTTCCCCACAGCCCCCACCCCATTTGTTCTTTTGTTACCTATAAAGTTTATTTCTGCTTTCATGTCATGTATGCATAGATGATTTCATGTATCTATATAAAACCTAAGAATCACAAATAAGAGAAAACATGCCTTGGACAACTACCAGTAGTTATTGTCTCTGTCTCTGAGAAACTTGTTATCACTAATTACCTGAAAGAAATGACTTTCAAAGATTGCATTCTAAAACTGTTAGTTTTCCCACCATTCACAGAAGCTGTGTATTATAGAAAAATGCATACCAAATTATAAACTGGCAAAACTGGTTTCCATTTCATTTCATTGGTTTACCTGGCTAATTAGTTGATATAGCACTTTATTCAACTGAGCTTCAATTTGTTTATTTAGAACATAGGATATTGCCCTGCCAGTTGGACAAGGATTTCCAAGGAACTAATGAAGTAATTTATTTCCTGAGCATGTACTCACATGCTAGACAGTCATAAACAATAGCCATGCCTGATTTTTTACAGTTTACAGATTATTTACAGTTCCTGGCTGGAAAAGCAAAAGATGCATTTAGGAAGCCACCAGACAGTGTACAGTAAAAGACATATATTTAATGAATGTGTTAAGATCATTACTTTGGGTAATAAGGACCTGCAAAAGGTTTGGTGTAGAAGGTACATGTAGCCAGGTAGGTATAGCCACGCATGGTGACACACATCTGTAATCACAGGGGAAGTACCTAGAAGTAAAGAACTTGCCTAGCATGCACAAGGTGCCAAACTCCATCCCCAACAAATAGTAACAGCAAAAACAGCAAAAACAAAAACAAAAAAGCCTCAATGAAACATATAATACCTGGTAACATACAGGAATGAGATTAGAAATTTTAATTTCCAGACTTTTCTGTGGTATTGGGAATTGACCCCAGGGCTTGCAGATGTAAAACAAGTGCTCTGTCCCTCAGATCCCTAGCCTTCCTTTACGGATTTTGGAAAGATAATTCTATGAAAAACCTATTGTAGCTCTTATTTGGACACGTGCACTAACTATATGGACAGAGCCATAGGATAGTTGATCTAAAAGTCCAAAAGTTGATCTAAAGTGAATAGAAAAATTATAGTGATGAGTTGGGGAAAATGGTTCATGTTTTTCTTGGGTTAGCTGATAAGATGCTATTTTGAGAATGAGTCAAGGAGTACTGATTGCCTTGTAGCAGTATCTTATACATAAAAATAGACAGCTGGCTTAAAAATGTTACTGAAATAAATGGGGCTTGGAGACTGTCGCCCTCTTTTGTTTGTTGGGAACCGGGCCTGCCCACTTCAGGGCACGGGCTCTACATCTGTCACTCCATTCACCACTGAATCAAAGTTGGGACGCTACAGCTGTCCGGTTCTTTTCAGTCTTTTCTTGGATGGAGAGATGGGAAGGCTGGCCGGCCTGCCCAGCTTCATCCTGTATTCAGCCAGGCCTACAAGTGCTATCATGTAATCCTATTGTTCTTCCCTTTGTTTGGGGAGCAGAACTGTTCAGTTTAAAAGGTCATCGGAATGTTGACTTTATTGTGCGCCCCCATTTCATGATTCTCCTTCGGATTACATTTGTAAATAAAACAATGGTGTCAACTTGTTGGCCATAACTTATGTCCGCACACACATGCGCGCATTTACGAAGGCAGATGCTGTCAGAAATGGACAAGAGAACCAAGCTGGCATGTTCCACTTGCCTTTCCTTCCAAGTAAGGACTAATCTGTTGACTACCCAAATAAGACTTGTGAACATACACAATGTCTTTGTGTCTTGAAGTAGCCAGTTGTACCAATTCGGCAATAATGACTTGGCTCTCTCACAGGAACTTGAATGTAGAGAAGTCTAATGGTTTTTCTATTGATTGGTGACCAGGCGGTGTCTGGGTAAACACTCCAGTTTGAGTTGGAATTGGTGGAGACAAGATCAAAGTTCATCTGGATGTTGTGTTGACTAAGTGAATATGGGGTGAGTGCAAGTGTGTGTACGTGTATGTCTCTGTGTGTGTGTGTGTTTGAATATTAACCAGCTCAGTAATCCTAGTGGAAAAATACTAGAGCAATTCTAATTCCTAACTCCAGAAATTTACATCACCCTGCAGGTGGATTTGAAGAAGTTCCAAAAACAGATTCAGAGCCATTAACAGGAAGTCAAATTACCAGGAAGATACAGAAAGCATACGTTATGGGAGAAACATGATTTCTAAAGATATTTGCTATGTAAAAATTCAAGTTTATTTTTAGATCTAAGAATAGTTTGCTAAAGAGTGCCACATACAACTGCCTATTTTAGGAATCTTAATGACATATATAATGAAAAAAAGTAAGATTTCTACATACACATATGTGTGTGCACTCACAAATACACATATACATATGTAAATAAACACAGCTGGTCGAATGAATGTAATTGGAGTCATAGTAAATGAAATGCTAAATGAGAAAAAGGAAGTGTGAGGTATGACAGTTCAGTGGTAAAGTCTTGTGCAGCACATATGAAGTGTTGAGATACTTGGATCTTCACGGCCCATTTTAAAAAGGAGAGAAGGGTAAGAGGGAGGAAGGAAGGAAGGAAGGAAGGAAGGAAGGAAGGAAGGAAGGAAGGAAGGAAGGAAGGAAGGAAGGAAGGAAGGAAGGAAGGAAGGAAAGAAGGAGAGAGCAAGACATTTAAAAATTCTAATTTGTTGAAAACATTGCAAATCCCATGGTTGTTTGGCAGATGAATGTATCTGCTATTAGTAGTGTATATTCGAACAAGGTAGGAGTCATTAAACTTGAAGTTCTCGGTGTTTGCATTGGATCACCGGCTGTAAGCAACTCTCCCTGATTGCCCATTTTGCTTTTCTTTAAGCTTCATTCCTTTATGTTTTACCCAACTGCACTGTGGTAAAGCATCTCTGGGTAGTCTTTGTTCTTCGCCACAGAGCTGCTCCTGACTTCCACGTGCCCTCTTGATGCCTGCCTGCCATATCCTTTGCCCTCTCCCTTCAGTCTCGGTAGTTCTTAACCTTGACTGTAATTACAGCAATCTTGATATCTGGAGCTGACTCTCAGAGATTGATTTAAGCCATCTGGCCAGTGACAATGTCAGGAATTTTGAAAGACCCCCTCCCCCCCAAAAAAGATGAAAAAGAGAAAGAGGCTTGAAGGATGACTACAGCCTACAGTTTACATGGAGAACCATGGGTGTGTGGATGTGCCATTTGGAGTGTGCTTGAAAGGTTGCAAGTCTCTGACAGACTCCTCTACAGCTCCCCTCTGCAGGTGTCTGCAGGGGCGATGATGGCAAATGTCAATGAGAGAGAAGCAGGCAGCAGAGTACAGCTCGTGTCTGCAGCAAGGGAATGACTCACATTGTACTGTTGCCAAGTGACTTCAGGTCTATGGGGTCCTTGAAAATAAATACTTCATTATGGCTGTTCGGGGTGTAAAGTCTTGATTTTTTTTTTTTTAAAGCATCGAGCTTTTTTTTTTAACCAATCGAGCGTAATTTTTTGTTGGCCAGAAAAAAAATGTTTTGTAGCTCATTGGTTGGTAGAGCACGACTCCTTCACCTCCAAATCATTATGCTACGCATTTCTCCACCACTGCTTTCACCACAAAGTTCTTCCTTCTTAGTCTCCTAGATCTCCTTAATCTCTGGAATTCATGTTTGTTAACTGCAGAAAGCGTTTTATGGAAGTGGAATCATACAGGTCAAAGAGGGAGTGATCTGAAGTAGCGAGCAGCATTGTGGATAAAATGCATTAGAACTCTGTGTGGTGGATGTTTCCCCAAGGAGTTTAGATTCCCCTTCGGGACTGAAAAGCTTTGGTGGTAACTAACTTTCTGAGAAGTCTTTGGTTGGTTCAGCTTTCATTGGGTAAAATTAAGCCTGACATGCCTGCTGCTGCACTTTGTTGGTATGTTATGGAAGAATTCACAACCAAACAGCTGAGAGGAACAAGGGGCTTTATTCTTGCTTATGATTCTCTGTTACAGACCATATAGTCATACAGGAGCTGAGGGAACTGGCCATATCAGAGGTCAGGTGACCCCAGAGGGTGAGCTGAAACTTTTCGTGGTTGTATTTCAGATAATATGTCTGTCTTCCCAGGCAGATGGCCTTCCTTACAGACGTTGATTCAGAAGACACTGCTTAGCACTGCTTTGTCATTTGGAGTTGGAACTCCGCCTTTAAGAGCAATCAGCACGGGCAGGGAAAGTTGCTAGAGAATCCCAGAATGAAAGGAAAGCCCAAGGTGGGTGAGCAAGAGGTGTAGAGAAGGCTTGGCCTGGGAAACTGGTGACCAGAGCTTGGGCTTTACAACTGGGAGCTGAAATCTTGGCTCTTGCCAGTAGCTTTGTGACCTGCGCTTGCCACCTAGAGGTTTAGCCAGGTGTAAAGTGGGGTTGGGGAACACGAAAGAATGTGTTGTCTATTATTACTGCTCTACAAACATAATATCCAAGGATCTATTGGCATCACAAATAGCCTGCCAGAAAAACCAAAAGTGTTCGATAGTTATTGCATAGGTATCATTTAGCGGTATCATTAATGCCCTTTCACCATATCAAAGTCTTCTCCACTTTGAAGGGTTTCTGGATTTCCTAATCAATGGCAGGCCTAGGTTCACCAATACAGATGTCAGGGTCAGATACTACCGCTCTCCCCCACACCACACCCCACTCCTGCCCCAGGGATGGAAACAGACACTTAACAAAAGGATCTTGTCTTTCTTTGAAATTTCATTCATCAGAACATCATTGCTTTTACTATCCTGTATTTGCCCTGTGAAAATTTATATTTTATTTTTCCATTTCTCATGTTTTCTCTTTGGTTCACTGCAGGAGTAAAACTTCATTTGTTTTGCTGCCTACTACTGTTGAATAAAGTGCCACAAACATAGAAGACTAAAACAACTTACAGATATTAGCTTAGTTCCTACGCCAGCATGACATAGCTGAGCATTCCTAGGCTGGAGTCCAACATTGTCTGGCTTGCAATCTTGTCTGAAGTTCACCAGGGAAGAATGTGTCTAAGATATCACTGAAGTCCTTAGGCTAACTCAGTTCCTTGCAAGCATACGACTGATGATCCTACCTGTTTGCTGTCAGGCAGCAAGAGGCTGTGAACAGTTTCACATTTGCTCTGCCTTCATCAAGCCAGTATGAAATGTACAGAGCCAATATAGAAACTTACACTTGTGAAATGAATAGAATTCTATCCTGGAAGAGATTCTCATTACCTTTGATTGAAGCAGGTCCTAGATGACACCTATATTCAAGAGGAGAAGGTTATACAAGAGTGTGAATTTCCAGAGGCATTGATCTCAAACCCTGTCAAACACTGAAGGTCTTTTGTGTCTTTATCTACTCTAACTGGAAGAACAGTCCAAAATAAAACTTGTAAAAGCTCAGTGTCCTTATGTGGAGGATCTTATGGTTAGGCATACTCTGAACCTGCAAACAGGGTAAAGCTCATTAACACTCCTTTACATACCCGAGATAGTGTTAAAAGTGGCTAGCATTGACATTGCCTTTAATTCACCCCAAGGAGGGTAGGAGCAGTGTGGCCCAAATGTAAACCTGGTGGCAGGAAGGTATGCTAAAGTCATCACTCAGACAGCGACAGATTATGCATCTTCTTATGAATTTCAGCAATTTTTCGAAATCCTCCAACAAAGCAAAGCAACTCCTATACATTATGGGTGATACAATCAATCATTTCCAACAATGAGAAATTGACAGCAGACACTCTGATGAGGAAGACAATCAACACAGTCATAATCTGGTTCACAGGGCAATTGTAATCTTGGTTATTGGACTCAATAGTTGCAATTATGGTTACAGTGATTTCAGATGAGATTGGGCACATTCAGGGTGGAATGTGTACAGTAATTTCTGGAACACACTTGCTTAGTAGCAAGATTGTGATCTTTTCCCTTGGGATCCAAAGTGAAGAAAACCCTTCTACTGCAAACTTTTAAAGAATAATTAATCATTTCTCTAATGCTGAACGATTCATTCAGATGAAACTTCAGATTATGCCAAAATTTGCATCTATATCTACAATTTAGAAATATGTAATTATTAAATAAAAAATAAAAGTAGCTTCTTTGAGACCATCAGATTTGATGCTGAAGGAGACTTTCTTATAGGTTTTGATGCCATGTATATATCAGGATTGTCTAGAGGAACAAAGCTGATTAGGTGAATGTATGTTACAATTTCCAAACAATAAGTACGTGGATGAAATGAACAGTTATGAACACGAGAAACACAGATGGCCAATAAATATTTTAAAAAGTGCACAACATCCTTAGTCACCAAGGGAATGCAAATGAAAACCATTTTGTGATTCTCACCCCTGTCAGAATGGTTTTGACCAAGAAACAGATAACAACAACATGCTGGGGAGGATATGGGGAAAGAAGAGACTTCGTTCACAGTTGGTGGGAGTGTAAATTAGTACAAACATTATAGAAATTAGTATGGAAGTTTCACAAAAAGCTAAAAAATAGAACTGCCACATGACCCAACTGTATTAGTCCTGGGCGTGTTTCCAAAGGACCCAAGCCATACTACAGCAACATTGCATGCAGCAACACTGCATGCAGCAACACTGCTTGCAGCAACACTGCATGCAGCAACACTGTGTGCAGCAACACTGAGTGCAGCAACACTGAGTGCAGCAACACTGCGTGGTTATTCCTGTTCTCTTCACAGAGGCAAGGAAATGGCATCAGCCCAGATGTCCGTTGACAGATGAATGGATAACAAAGATATGATGCATATACAGATAGAATTTTATTCACTTGCAAGTTAAAATGAAATTGTGACTTTTTAAGGGAATGAATGGATTTAGAAAGTATCATATTGGAGGTGACCCAGATTCAGAAAGACAAAAAAATTGCATGTTCTATTTCATATGAAAGTATCTTTCATACTTTTCTGGATATATATCTAACATGTGTGTGCGTGTGCGTGTGCGTGTGCATGTGTGTGTGTGTGTGTGTGTGCATGTGTGTGTGTGTGTGTGTGTGCATGTGTGTGTGTGTGTGTGTGTGTGTCTGTTTAAGAGTATGTGATTATGAATATAGGCTATGAACTTAGAGAAACTACAGTAACTGTTGAGGGAGGTGGGTTAGACAAGTGGACACACGTGATAGGAAGAAGAGAAGAAACTAAAAAATACTATAGCAGGAAGAAGGAAACAAAGCGGGCTTGGGAGGCCAAGGAAAGGGAATGAAAAAATTAACAAAGCAAATGTTTGAAAATGTCATAATAAAATCTAATATTTCATGTGACAATTAAAAAAATAAGATTTCTTTTAAAAAAACAAATTACCTTTCAAGAAATGAGGGAATTTCTATTTGCTTATTTTTGTCTTCTGATTTTTAAAAAAATATAGAGTCTAATAAAGCGAGGCTGGCCTTAAACTACTGACCCTCCAACCTTCACTTTCAGGGTGCTGGGGTTAGAGTCAAATATATGGTTTGAAAAAACATCTTGAAACTACACTGCTGCTTCAGTACAGTCAACACATAACATTTAAACACATACATTTGGACAGTGCTAAGGTCGAATCAGGACCTTGCTAGACAATCTCTGTACTACTGAATTATACCCCAGCTGGTATGATTTTTTTTTAGACTTCCTCAATTAAATAATTATTTTCAAGTTTTTGTCCTTGAAAATGCTACATAAATCTCAGAGACTTTATCTTATGGGCTCACATCATCTCATAAAACTAACTTAGAAGCCAGGCATAGCAATGAATAAAGCAATTTAGAACTTTGGGTTTTAATCCACCTCTGATTTCTTTGCAGTCAAGTACAATGTTTCTGGGTTTTAATAAGCTCAGTCACTTAGTGGTTAAGTGATCTTGGGCCAGGAGTTTAGCTTCTCTAAGTGCTGGTTTCTTTAAGGTCAGGAAAAGTACTGTGGGGATGAGCTGAAATACAAGACATTAGTGAAATATTTGTCACTTCATAAGCATTTAATAAATGTTGACAGCAAATGCTCTGCTGTCTCCTTGATTTCTTAATTCCTGGAAAACAGATTATTATTTTAAAAATATTTTATTTATTTATTAGACAGTGAAAGGAAGCGAGATAGAGAGAAACACATGCCGTGGAAACCTTTCAGTAATCAGTTCTTTCCTTCCACTACGTGGTCTCAGGGGTCAAGTTTGCAAACAGGGGGCTTACCTACCATCTCTCTGGCCTGGAAACTTCTTAAAGTTGGACTGAATGGGATGAACATGAGCCCTTGGACACAGAGGGTGGAGGGTCATGACTAGGGCAATTTGCTGAATATTCAGGTTGATAAGGGATGGAGTTATGATGGTCAGTATTAATTGCCAACCTGCCATCTGGGAGGCCGGCCTTCAGGCGCACCTCAGTAAGATTGTCTTGATTTTATAGTGATTATTTTTGAAAAATAGCTCCATCGATTAATTGTAACAATACATTAATTGATGTGGAAAAACTCAATGTATTATAGGCAGGGGCCATTGCCTAGGCAGGCAATGTTTAAGAATAAAGAAAACTGACCATAAACCAGCCAATCTGCACTCCCTCTCTCTCTCTTTTGGCGTGTGTGTGTGTGTGTGTGTGTGTGTGTGTGTGTGTGTGTGTGTGTGTGTATGTCATAAGCCACAGTGTCCCTGTGGAGGCCCAAGGGTGATTTCGGGAATCATCCTGGATTACTTTTACTTCCTTTTTGCTTCCCAGGCTTCGCCTTCCAGAGTTGGAAGTATAGGCCGCCACCATTTTTGCCTGTCTTTTTTCTTCCTTCCTTCCTTCCTTCCTTCCTTCCTTCCTTCCTTCCTTCCTTCCTTCCTTCCTTCCTTCCTTCCTTCCTTCCTTCCTTCCTTCCTTCCTTCCTTCCTTCCTTCCTTCCTTCCTTCCTTCCTTCCTTCCTTCCTTCCTTCCTTCCTTCCTTCCTTCCTTCTTTTGTGGGATCTGAGATCTGAACTTAAATCTTTCTGCTTGCGAGGTAGAGTCTTAAACCCCCAAGCTATCTCTCCAGTCCCTCATTTGTTGTTGATGGTGCTGTTGTTGTAAATGTGCTGTAACTTCCTTATGTTGGTGCAATTCTCAATCAAACAAATCCTTTTTCTAACATTTTGCTTGGGTCAGAAATTTTTGTTGCAGCAGCATATAATGAAACTAAAATGCTTATATTTTGATAGTATGCATTTTATATTATTAATGTGTTTTCAAAACAAAATTCATTATGAGAGGTTAGCTCTCGGTCTCTTCTCTCTCTCTCTTTCTTTCTAAGTACAGAGTGAATGGGAGGGAGGGTAAGCAAATCTAGGGCTTTAAACCTTCAAGTGCTCCATCAAAAAGTCATACTCTCAACCCTAGGGCAATTCCTTTTTTTCTCCCACATTTTATTTTTTTCTTAATCATACAAGCTCATTAGGTACCCCTGTCCTTTCTCTTCCCTCTCCCCTCCCCAATCATTCCCCCTTCCTCCCTTCCCTCACTCCCCCTCACCCTCCCCTCTTTCAGTGCCTCCTACTTCCTCCCTCCCATCCCCACAAGCTTCCTTTTGTATGAACACCAAACCTCCCTCTGAGTCTTCCACCCTAGTGAAGGTTCAGGCTATGCCAGGATCCCTTTCTTGGGCTCCCTGTTAGCATGGGAACTCTATTATGACTGTTTAATCCCTTGCCTCTAAGGATCCTACTGATTGCAGCCTTTTCCCTTGTGATTCATGCTAGATTTGGGGGGGGTGGTTGATATGTCTGTCGTTGTGCAGGTGAGGTAAAGTCTAATTCTGGCTGCTGCAACCCTAACTTGTGTGGAGCATCTTGCATATCTTTGGTCCTCCCCATCTTTAGGCTCTTACAATCTTGCCACCCCCACTTCCACAAGGTTCCCTGAGTTTTAGGATGGTGAGAGATCTGGTTCCAGTAAATAATGTAGGGTCTTTGATGTTCTGAATTATGATTTGTTGTCATTTTGTTTTGCTTTTCCCAGGGCAATTCTTGAAGGAAGAATACTTGAAAGGTTTTCTGTCCATGAAAACATCTGAAATTAACCTGATATCCAAGTGATAAGTATGAGTCAAGGTTGGCAGGATTACTTATAGTCTAAAGTTGATCACTTATTGCAGTTTTCATTTATCTTTTCCATCATTTGACTTTGTGAGCCCTCTGTATTTTCCTTCTGGCACAGAATATTGTGAGCGTTCAAATGACTTAGTGAATACTACGGATTTGAGACCTAAAAGATTTGGACAAATTCTATTTAAACTTCTTATTTGTTTCTAATAATTATTATTCATATGACTTTTAACTTCTATCACTTGTAGTTACATTGTTGAAAAATCAGTCTTTGGCTAATTTGTAAATATTTGGTGGGATTTACTGTCCTATTTTAGGAAACAAATTGAATTAAATACTGAATACATGCTTAAAGAAATTTTTTTAATTGTTATTTTGTTTGGATGCTTTTTATCTTTATTTTTGTTTATTTTTAACTACATTGTGTGTGTGTGTGTGTGTGTGTGTGTGTGTGCGCGCGCGCGCATGTGTATGTGTGTGTGTGTGTGTGTGTGTGTGTAGGACCAACAGTGACTCTGGGAATCATCCTGGATTGTTCTACCTCCTTTTTGCTTGGCCCTGGGATTTCCCATGCTCCTCCCACCAGGACCAGAAGTGTAGCCTGCAGCTGTCTCCTGCCTAGTGTTCTTTATGTGGGACCTGGGATCCAAACTCAGGACCTTCTGCTTGTGAGGCAAAGTCTTAATCCCTGAGCCATCTCTCCAGCCTTTGAAGAAGTATTTTGATGGAGATACTTTTTCAACAATAATTACTCTAAAATGATGATCTAGGAGAACATGGAACTGTTTCTATACAGCAGAACACTTATAATTATTTTCTTGCTCTTTGTGAACATTAAATATCAGACATAAAATATATAGATCATTAATATTCGAAATGCATAGTGTTTTTTATTCTTTAAATATGTTTTCTTTTTTAAATGTCTAGTGTTGCACTTGGAACATCATATACACTTCTGTGTCAGGAACAGCAACATTGCCAATGCAAAGCAACTTCTATTTGCAAGTAAATATCCTCATTGGGTGGAACAGCATACCTTTTTCATTTATAATGTGACCACAGTCGTCACATTTTGAGACTTAGATCCTGGATTAAAAGGACTGCCACATCTGTGGATCAAAGAGCAGTCTTCAATGCATAGTCCTTTCCAGAGCTATTCTGATTTCTTGGCAGATGCCTGGCCAGGAAATTCAAGGACCTTTGCAGGAGAATCTCAAAGTTCTTGTCTCACTAGTGACTCAGAGGGAGTGTTGATCAGCCCACTATGCCATCTGTCTTTTTCCGACAGACCAATAATTTAAATTTATAAAGTGACCTACAGAAGTCAATGAACACTGTGGTTTTGCCTTAACCACACACTGTCATTTCAGGTGGAATGTACAAGTTTATATCAATCCATCTTCGTGTCCTCAAAGCCACAGGAAGCCTGCGTATAGGCTCAGTTACAGATGACTCTTCACTTTGATGCAAGTACTTTGTGTCATGCTCAGCACAGAGATAGATTGAAAGAAAAAAAGGAGCTTATTTTATTGAAGAATTGCTTCTAAATTTAAAATAATAAATATCATGATTTGTTAATTTTTAAGTAAATATTGTTTGAATATCAACGTGCTTTTAATTTTATATTTTATTCTTTATTTGTGAGATGGAAAGAGAGACCATGCACATGAATGCTATGGACTACAGCAGAAGCCAGAGAACAACTTTCAGAGTCCTTTGCCTCTTTCCTCGATGTGGACTTCGGGGATGGAACTTAGATCACCAGATTTGCAAGCATGTGCCTTATCTACTGAGTTATCATACTGAGTTCGTTCTTTTTCTTTCTTTCCTTTTCTTTCTTTCTTTTCTTTCTTTCCTTTCCTTTCTTTCTTTCTTTTCTTTCTTCTTTTTCTTTCTTTCTTTCTTTTTCTTTCTTTTTTCTTTCTCTTTCTTTCTTTCTTTCTTTCTTTCTTTCTTTCTTTCTTTCTTTCTTTCTTTCTTTTTTTCTTTCTTTCTTTCTTTCAGACAAGTTCTCAAAATGTAGCCCAGACTAGCCTCTAATTTTGGATCTTCCTGTCTCCACCTCCCAAGTACTGGGATTACGGGCATGTACCATCATGCCTAGCTCAGTCTTGCTGTTGATTTAGAACAATCTTACTATATTATCTTCCTCTTTTTAAGTGCATTGTTGAAAGTTCTGTTGTTTTTTTTTTTCTTATTGTTGAAGCATGAATATATAAAACTATAAAGAACTAAAAGCAACTCAAATAATCTGAGCAAGAATTGAGAGAGTTGATTTTCATGAAGTCTCAATGCTTTAGTTAAACCGTGAATTATTGACCTACTTATTTGTGTATGTTTATGTGAGTGAATATGGTGCACGCAGAGGTCAGAGGTTGATGTCAGCATCTCTCTCAACTGTTCTGCTCTGGTTGTTTGTCGTTTTGCTTTTGTTTGTTTGAGATCGGGTCTCTCTTAGACCTAAAGCTCACCTACTCGTCTAGGCCTACTGGCCATCAATCAGCAGGGATCTGCCTTTCTAACCCTAGGATTACAGGCATGTGTTGCTCTGCCTGACCTTTTCAATATGGATTCTGGAGGACTAGTTCAAGTTCTAAAGCTTGCACAATAAGAACTTTACTGACTGAGTCATCTCCCCAGCTTGTATTTATTTATTTATCATATTTTTTGAGTCAGGGTCTATAGCTTAGGTTGGCTTTGAACTTACTGTGTAGCTAAGGTTGACATTGAATTACGATTGCCTTTCGAGTACTGGGATTACAGACATGAACCATGACACCTGGTTTTATGCAGTCATGGGGATGGAGCAGTACTTTCATACAGGCTGGGCAAGAACTCTACCAACTGAGTCAGGGTACCAGCTACCTATTTATTTTTCAAAAAGAGATTGCACAAATTTTTGATTCCTGTATTTGATGATTTTTTTGTAGAATGGTAAATAACCTATATAGGCTATAAGTGGAAAAATAGGTGTTTTTGCTTGCTTAAATAAAATTCATCTTCACCAAAGTGAATTGAATTAAAGAGAACCTAATAAGGTTATCCATTTATTTATTTGTTCATTTATTAGATAGGATCGCATATAGTCTGGATTAGTCTCAAACTTGCTATCTAGCTAAGGATAATCTTGAACTTCTGACTCTCCTGCCTCCCCCTTCTTAGTGTTGGGTTTACAGGTGCATACCACCATGCCCATGTGTGGAGCTGAGGTTCAGTCTCAGAGCTTCATGCGTGCTGGCAAAACACCTTACCAACTGAGTTACATCCCAGCCCTAAGATTGTCCTCTTAATATTAATACTTTATAATTACAGTTTTTATATTCAAATTCAATCACTTGTACTTTAAGAACCTAAAACACATGAGATAATTATCGGTTAGGATCTACTCTTTGATCTCGGAACAGTTGCTAGGAAGGGCAGATATAGGCTAAAGTAGGCATCCTCACTTTGGGAAACAAGGTGAATGGGGAAGAGGCTTTGCTTAAGTGAAGATGAAGACCTTAAGCAAAATGCAAATGGAATGGCTGCCTGAAGATCTGAGGGTTTCACAGTTTTCCCCACCATGGTGGAGATGAAGGATGTCCATTTAGCCTACAGTTGCTGGGCCCTGGGAACGGCAGATTGGGCTGTAGGTGGGGGGCCAGTGTGCTTGCCACTGCTTTCTGTGTGATGCTGCTTTAGTCTTTACTGTTTGCTGATGATTCTTCTAGACTGAGTTTGGCCCATCTCAGACATCCCTCGTGGTGAGTGCCCGGTGCTCTTCTGTGCATTCTATGTGTCAAAGCATCAGCCTGGTCAGGTTTGTGTCAAACCTGCTTCTCTCCGTCTGAAACCAGACACTTGGAAAGACCGTCCCTTAAATGGGATTGTGTGCTGGGATGTGGCACTGTAGCAGAGTGTTTGTCTGTTAGGCTCCAGGTTCTGGGTTTGATTCTTGGCATAGAAGAGAGGAGTGGGTGCATGAAAATAAGAGGCATAAGAAGTACAGTCTGCGGTCACAGACTGAGTTCCCTTCTTATGGCATTTGACATTGTAGAAAATGTGAGCTGTGGCAGGCTATATAAGCCTGAGAAGGGCAGACCTGGGTGGAGCAGACAGCCTTGGAGAAGAGTGATTGAAATCATGTGATCACTGACAACCTATGGCATTGTGTAGTGGAATATGCAGACAAGGTGGTGTCCTGGCCTATGTTGGAATACCTCCTGTTGGGCCTTGCCTAAGGACACTGTGTGGGTCATTCAGATGTGACAGAGCCTTTTTTGACTCTTGGTGAGATTAGCTAGGGGAGTTATGGTACCACTAAAGCTACGCTGGCTTTTGAATTCATTGTCTCGCACCCACGAAAAATACAGAAATGTGGACAAGAAGTGCACAGAGAAAACACAGATTTATTTAGGAAAAGTAAGAAAGACTTCTGAGAGTGGGTCTGAAGTGGAAATACTAACTTGCTGCCCTGCTCAATGGTCTTTCACGGATCTTAGGACAGAAAGTGCATGCAGACTGGGGTAATCTTTATTGAGGTTACTTAGTTTTTGAGCACACTGTGGGCTAAGTCAGTAAGTGGCCTATGTACATTTTTACATGCTTTTCCTGCCAAGTTGGAAAGATTGTCAGTCATTACTTGTCTAAGCAGGGGAGGGGCTGTATGTTCCTGTCACTTTTGTCTACTGCCAACTCGTGTGTGTGTGTGTGGTGTGTGTGTGTGTGTGTGTGTGTGCACGCGCGCACGTGCACACATACATTAGAGGACACTGTGGGTGCCTCTGGAGATCAAAAGGTGACTTTAGGAATCATCCTGGATTGCTTCTACCTCCTATTTGCTTTGCTCTGGGATTTCCCAGGCTCTGCCTTCCAGAGCTGGAAGTGCAGGCCGCCACTAATTCTGCCCAGTGTTTTTTACATGGGGTCTGGGATTTGAATTCAGGTCCTTCTGCTTTTGAGGCAGAGTCTTAATCACTAAGCCATCTCTCTAGCCCTTTATTTGTTCTATAGACTATTGATAGAGTCACTTCCTTCCCTCCTTTCTCCTATTCTTTCCTTTCTTTCAGAATTTATTTATATATAGAGAACAGGAATACACGTTACCAGAATGTTCTTACATGTGGAGGTCAGAGGATAACCTTCTGAAGTCAGTTTTCTCCTTCTACCATGTGGGCTCTGGCAATTCAACTTGTGGTGCCAAGTTGCATCTAGGTGGCTCTCTCTCTCTCTCTCTCTCTGTCCCTTTTATTATTATGTTTATGTGCATGTGTATATGTGTGAGTGCCTGCATGTGTGGAAGTCAGAGGACAACTCTGCCATTGGGTTCTCTCCTTCCCCTTACCTGAGCTCTGGGACTGAAACTGAAGTCGTTAGGGCTGCCATCTCACTGGACCCTCTTCCCTTTCTTGGTCCCAGGCTACATGACTATTGTCATGGTTGGAATATAAGTTGTCCCCCACAGGCTCATGTGTTTGAATTCTTAGTTGATGTTTGGAAAGGTCCTGGCACCTTTGGGAGGTGGAATCTTGTTGGAGGAAGACACTCACCAGGAGTGGGCCTTGAGGCTGGTTAGCCCCACCCTGCATCCTCCAGCCTTTGGCTCTTGCAGTTTATAGATAAGAGTCTTAGATAAGGCTTGACTTAAGCTGCCTCCAGCCTCTACCAGCCACACCTTTGCCACCATAAAGGACTGTATATCCCCTCTGGAACTATAAGCCAAATAAATCTCCCTTTTCTCCCTTAGGCAGACTATGTAGTTAGCACAGGTGTCAACTTGATAGTTGAGGGTTAGAGCTCTGGGCACATTTGTGGAGTATTAGTGGTTGGGTTAAGCCTAGAGCAAACCTGCTGGAGATTGTTTGGCTGATGGGGAAGGCCCAGGTGGGTGGGATTAGGCTCAAGAATAAAATACAGAAAGCTGGTAGAGAGAGTTGGCATTCTTGTGTACACTTGGCCAGACATGCTGATCTGGCAAGTAAAGATCATCCCTCTCTCAGCCATTATGTAGAGATGGCCAGTTCCCTCAGCCCCGGTATTGATGCATGCTCTCCTGTCAATCTGGACTACAGACTTCAATCGGACTATTAGTAAGAAAATAAGCTTCTTGTTCCCTTAAGCTCTTTGATGGTCATTTATCAGCAACCATGCAGGTGAACTACAACAGTGGTGTTTCACTGTAGCAGACAGAGCAACTGCCACAACTACTTTCTAATCTAAAAGGAGCCCTTGGTCAGAACTTTCTAGGGGGAGTTAACTCCTGTCTACACTTTCTTTCTCCTGTCCTGACTTCTGTTGTCTGAGGATTTGTCTGTTCTGTCTCTAGCAGTTACATCATGTCCTCTCACAGCATGTCCAGTTACTTCATGATCATTTTCTTTTCTACACTGATAGCGTCCTTAAAGAACATCTTGCTTTTGGAACGTTAATTTTTATAGTAGGGTAGGCACCATATAATCTACTCATAATAAATGATCTTATAATTAATTAACAGCAAAATAGCAAGGAACAGTGATAAATATGCATGAAAATGTCATACTGAATCCTGTTATTTTGGTTTTATTGAGACAACATTTCACATAGCGGCCTGGCCCTCGAACTTTCTATGTAGCTGAGGATGACCTTAAACTCTTGGTCCTTTGCCTTTACCTCCTTGGTGCTGGGCTTATAAGCATACTCCAATACACTCAGCTTTGAAACACATTATTTTATATGCTAACTAAAAATTTAATACTCTTATTTTTTTTCAAAAGAAAAGAGAAAGAAAAAAACATATTTTAAATGACTCCAAAGAACACAGAAGGATCACAGAAGTGTTTCCTAAAACCTTGCACAAAATAGGAGCTACATTCTTTGCAATAAATAGCAATGTCTCTCCCGGGCCAGTGCCTGAAAGAACCTGCCTGTTCTAAACCTTCAGACTCCATTGCCAAGTACAGAAGAATCAGCTGCCTATCAACCCAGCCCATCAACTGAGAATCAACTCATCAGGAGACTAACTCCTTGGAATTTAGAAGCTGTCATGGAAAGGTCAGAGGAAGCCAGACTTGTAAGAATTTGAAATAAAGGGGAAGGAATCAGGCATTCCATCTCAAAGACACCCTCTTAAATGACAGCTTTTCCCAGGGACTTTCCCAATCAACTTTTTCTTTTCTTTACTTTTCTACTTTCTTTTCTCTTCTTTCCTTCCTTTCCTTCCTTCCTCCCTTCTCTTTCTTCCTCCCTTCTCTTTTTCTTCTTTTCTTTCTTTCTTTCTTTCTTTCTTTCTTTCTTCTTTCTTTCTTTCTTTCTTTCTTTCTTTCTTCTTTTTCTTTCTTTCCTTCCTTCCTTTCTTCTCCTTCCTTACCTTCCTTCTCTTTCCTTCCTTTCCTTCTTCCTTCTTCCTTCCTTCCTTCTCCTCCCCTTCTCTTCCTTCCTTCTCCTTCCCTCCTCCTTCCTCCTCCTCCTTCCTTCCTCCTTCTCCTCCTTCCTTCCCTCTTCCTTCCTTCCTCTTCCTTCCTTCCTTCCTTCCTTCCTTCCTTCTTCCTTCCTTCCTTCCTTCCTTCCTTCCTTCCTTCCTTCCTTCCTTCCTTCCTTCCTTCCTTCCTCCTTCCTTCCTTCCTTCCTTCCTTCCTTCCTTCCTTCCTCTTCCTTCCCTCCTCCCTCCCTCTCCCTCCTCCTTCCTTCCTTCCTTCCTTCTTCCTTCCTTTCCTTCCTTCCCTCCTTCCTTCCTTCCCTCCTCCCTCCCTCCCTAGGAGAGTTTGTATGAACTCTCCTAGCAAGCTGGATTATGAACTGTAATGGAGAATCATGAACAAGAATAAAACCCCTTCTTCTCCTAACTTGTTTGATTACGAATTTATTGGCAACATGCAGACCACAACACATCAAATGCAGTAGCTGATGACTATAACCCCAGGACTGGGGAGGTGGAGAAGGAAGATCTTTGGGACGTATTCACCAGCCAATTCAGTGGAATCTAACTCCAGGTTCATGAGAGACCTTTCTTTCTCTCTCTCTTTCTTTCTTTCTTTCTTTCTCTCTCTCTCTTTTTTCTTTCCTTCTTTGTTTCCTTCCTTCTTTCTTTCTTTCTTTTTTTTGGTAATTTTTCTTTTGTAAGACATAGCTCACATAGCTCACATACCTTCTAAAAGTATGTGACTCAATTGTCTTTTGCATATTCACAGGATTGTGCAGAAATTAGCACATTTTAGTACTTTTTAATATTTATTTATTTACATATTTAAAAGAGAGAAACAACAAGCATGCATATGTCACAGTTCATATGTGGAGGTCAGAGGACAATTTTTAAAAATTGGTTTTCTCCTTCAACCATTTTTATGGTTCCCAGAGATTGTACTTAGACTACCAGGTTTGCACATAGTGGTTTTTAGGCTGAAGTTTGGGCACTTCTATAGAAGAGATCTAACTGATATGGGAAGACCCAGCCTGTGGTGGGAGGGACCATTCTCATACAGGTGTATACAATCTGCAGTACTTCAGTTGGACTTGAAGTCTGGCAAGTGAGGTTTGCTCCTCTCTCAGCAATTCTTATGAATATGATTTTCTTGGCTCCTGGTGTTGGTATGAACTCTCCTAGCAAGCTGGATTATGAACTGTAATGGAGAATCATGAACAAGAATAAAACCCCTTCTTCTCCTAACTTGTTTGATTACGAATTTATTGGCAACATGCAGACCACAACACATCAAATGCAGTATGACTGTAACTGATGACTATAACCCCAGGACTGGGGAGGTGGAGAAGGAAGATCTTTGGGACGTATTCACCAGCCAATTCAGTGGAATCTAACTCCAGGTTCATGAGAGACCTTATAGTAAAACACCTGACATCCTGTGGCACACATGCTCTCTCTCTCTCTCTCTCTCTCTCTCTCTCTCTCTCTCTCTCTCTGTCACCCAAAAAACAAAAAAGTGTAATGAACTTAATGCATTACCTCAGTTCTCACAAATAAGAGATATTCATCATCACAAGAAAAGTTTTCTGTTCTAAGAAAGATTTGTTAAAGACAAACATACAAACCACATGGGAGCTTGTTTTTCATTTATAACACTGGAGAACAGTTCAGGGCAGTTTGTCTGTCAGAGATTACTCAGGTGTTCCGGCACTCTCTATCAGCTGGCTAGTTAGATACAGGTGTCAACTTGACAATTGATGACTGAGCTTTGAGCACATTTGTGAAGAATTAATAGTTAAGGTAAGCCCTAAGCAAACCTAGAAGAAGAGTACCTAACTGATGTGGAAAGCCCAACCCACAGTGGATATACCATTCCCCGGGGAAGGTAGGGGAAGCTGACTCAGAAAAGTTTGGCATCTTTCAGTATACTTGGACAGATATGTGGTCTGGTAAGTGAGGTTTGCCCCTCTTTCACAGTCCTGTGGATATGATGTGGCCAGTTCCCTTGTTTCCTGGTTCTGATATGAGCTCTCCTGGCAAGCTGGAGTAACAACTGTTACCAAACCATTGTAAACCAAAATAATATCCCTTCTTCCCATAAGCCATTGTACTGTGGCTTTATCAGCAACATACAGAGAACTGTGACACCTGTCAAGACACTGTTGCCATGTTTAAGGTCTAAATGTATCCCAGCTTCTTAGGATACCGGGAAACACACCCAGTGTTCCTCTGTTCAGGGTGAGTCATGGAACCCCTGCCCACAGTGGTTGCTGGGAAATATGATCCTGCATGGAAATCATGTGCCCAGGACCAAAGGGCAGTAGTAGTTCTGGGGAGACTGCTAGGTAACTACTTCCATCAAGACACTGTTTTGTTGATTTGTAGAATCATTCTTCCAAGGTAAACAATTTGCTATTTCCATAATTTTTTTTTCCCTTCCCTGATTTACAGCAATCTACGCCTGCTCTGGCATTCTGTGGTGTTACTATTCTATCATGCTATGTGAAAAGCAGAACTCCTGCTTGGGAGGAAAGTACTCGCTGATTTGGGCCGAGTTTTTTCTCACAAAGCCAGATAGCCCAGGAATCTTTGAATGAAGACTACATTTTCCCTGGGGACTAAAGATGAATACTTACTATTTGGGGATAGCAGAGAAACTATAATAAACAGAAAAGCACTTTGGATACTGAAAAGCTTTCTATAAATGCAAGATTGTTGTTATTATAGTATTATTTTCACCTAAGTGTTGGTGATCTGCTCTTCACAGAGTGTGATATACGGGCTCCCCAAGGACTTGGCTCCAGAGAAAAGAACTAGACTCTTATCTTTCCAGCGCATTTTCTGGTCTGTCCTACAGAGGTCAAAGTGATATCTGCCTGATGGTAAATAGAACGGATTTGTCATAAAAATGAAATCCTGTGTTTTAATTACAGTAATTACCTAGTTAGCAATTTTACCTGCTTGTTTGGAACTCATAAAATTTTCTTTGTATACCACTTTTGCACCAATTATTATTTTTTTTTACTTTGATTTTGAGACAAGGTCTCACCATGTAGCTCAGGCTGACCTTGAACTCAGTCATTTCTTCTGCCTGGACCTGCAGAGTGCATGGATTACTGGCATTTGCTATGTGGAAGTTTGTTTTAAGTGTTACCTTGACAACTGAGAAGTGGACAACTGGCCAGTCAGGTACATCTATGAAGAATTATTTAGTTAAGGCAAGGCTCCGAGCAAACCTGTAGGAGATTATCTACTCCCTGTGGAAAGATCCAGCTCACAATGGGCGGGCCGTGGACAGGTGGTAATAAGATGGAGAGAGCTGATTGGTTTTGTTAGACTGGCAATCTAGAAAGTATGCCCGCCTCTCAATTATTCCTATGGATATATGATCAGTCCCTTGGCTTCTGAAGCTGGTATCACTCTCCTGTCATGACAATGGATTTGAGTAAGAATCTCCTTGCTGCCTAGAACTGTCCGAGTCACGTATTCATCATGGCAACTGAAAATGAAGCTAGGACATGCCACCGCGTTTCATTTCCTGCAATCAGTTTAATGAAACAAACCAATATAATTAATTCACCTTTGTTTGCTTTCTTGCGCACATTTGGAATATTCTTTGGAGAAGTATCTCAGTCTTTCTATGACAATCCTAATAGTATTCAGGACAAAAGGAACCTGTTTGTCCTGTGGATGTGTCTCAGTGGCTGTGAAGACATCTGCACATTTTTACCAATTAGTTTTTTTTTTCTTGAAATATTCTGTTGTTGTTAAACTGTAGCGATTGTGGTCAAATAGTCATGCTTTGTTGATATTGCCTATGGTGTTTATTTTTAGTTGTTTATGTTGAATTTCTTCCCAATTGCCAGATTTTTTTTGGGGGGGGGTAGGCTTTATGATAGTAATTACAGAACGGGCAGGAATGCCTGAGGAAATAAGACAGGCTTAGAAGAAGGGGATGCATTTGTTAAAATCAGGTTATCTTACATACTGGAGGCCATTGAAGCATGAAGGGACACTTGTCCTCCAAGACCTCAGATTTGCCCTTAGAACAATCGCTCCACGCTGAGCAGATGCAGAGAAAAAATCAGCCTGTCAGAGAAAAGCTTGTCACAAGTACCTCCCAGCCGCATGTTTCTTGGGTTAATTTTGCATGCATCTCTTATTGTTTTAAGACGTTGTTCTGCAAATGTCTCTTCTTTCAAACGTACACTCAGTGGGGATCATAGTAATCCTTGTTCCTATTAAAATTTCTCTTCTCCGGCTTCACGTGTTACGTTCTACCTATGCTTAATCCCGTTCTGTGATTCTGTGATTGACGAGGAGTAGGAACCCTTACTGGAAATTTCATTCCAACCGGGTCTGAACACACTCTGGCCTTATAGCATTACATTTCTGTCTCTGCACGGCATTACCTCCCTCTTAGATTTTGTTCCCTGAACAAAGAATTCTGCATATTTTCCTTCTGATGTTGGGGGGGGGGATTTTTGTGGAATTTTTTTTCAATCACAGAATCGATCAGTGACTCATCAAAACGAATCTTCCCTTGTCCTCACACTTAAATACTGCCATGTAGCTCTCCACCGACGCTGGTGCTCCCCGCTGCCCCGCGCCACCTTCTAGCGCGCCCGGAATCCCTATCAGCTTGAAAGCGCCGGGGCCTGGCAGTGAGGAGCGCAAGCCACCCACTGGGAGTGGGGGAAAGAATTTAAGAGGATTATGACAAGAAAGGCAGCATT